>UZAF01018816.1:2201-17434 GCA_900617895.1 Haemonchus placei
GGTCCAGCACAGGTGACTTCTGCATGGGACGTTGGATTTATTGGGTTCCCTATACTCCCTATGAGTGTGTACCGTAACAGAGGTAAAACTTTAATAGCATCTTAGCGATGCGCTATTGGATGGTCCTATTCAATTACAAACAAATCTCTCATAAACTATGGATAAAGCCTTTGCCGATAATCAATCCCTTCTTGGGATGTGCCCCGCATTCGACATTCATTCAGAACCGTTGCAATCGTTGAGTTGAATCGTAACTATGTTTCTATACGTATATTCGTATACAATGAATTACGGTGGCCAGCAGATGTACAAAACAGCTTTTCTCCTCCCAGGCCAGTACCAGTGCCTAAGGGAATCACCCATACACCCATACTTTATTCAAGCCTGCTTCAATATGCGGTGAAAAGAAAGCTGAGGACAAGTATAGAAGTCAAGTGAAACAAAATGAAAAATTTATGAGTCTGTGGTTATGAAAGGTATACATTACATCATAGAAACACAAGCCTTGGCATAGCTGAGGGGGAATCACAGTTAGAAAGTGCATGAGGTAATCTGAACAACCATTATTTATTTCCATTTGTGAACTCCTCTATGAACCAGTACGGGAACAAGTTCTCTTATCATGTGTTTCCGATCGCAGGCCAAAAATATGATACTTAATCTCTTCAGGACATGCCGACAGGGCACGATACATGTCAGAAGAGCTTTTCATCTAGGGCATACAGTTTCCGATTTTCGCCCCCTTCACACCTGTCTTGGCTAGCCCCTCGAAGCTTTGTGAGAGCTGTGTCATCAGCTGAGGTCTTCGCATTTCTCAGAAAACTTCCAGCCATCTGAGACGGAGAGCTATGGCAAAGGAGCTCAATCTTGCACACTTTGGCAGAGCTTATTCCTTCGAAGAAATTGACCTGGATTAGGCAAAGATTCACAGTTCCCTACACCCTTACCAACACCTCCAATTTTCAACGAAATGGACACAGCAGCTTCGGGAAGCGCAACCTTGTCGGTGCAAAACAGAGATATTAGTTGTTGAAGCGGAAACACCCAGCGATGGAAGAATGGCGCCAATACATATCGCTCGAACAAAAACAAAATCCCTTTACGATGATTTCTTACGCAGGATTCACAAACTGCAAAAAAAGCTTAAGAATCTATCGGGGCGAAGAGAAGGAAATTCAATTTTGGAGATGCCCATCAATCAGACGAGCACCGATCCCTATATGACATGATGGACTTCAATGGGGGAATGAAAGGCCAAGAATGCGTAACAGCAGTTGAATTTCTTTATAATAAGCAAACTGCTGAGTTGGAATGGTCAAGCGGTAATGATATCAATCATGGACCTTCCTAGTTCTCTCTTCAGAGCTTCGCTTCAACACGTACTGAGAGAGCCTTTCGACGGCGACAGGCAGAAAAACCTCAGTGGCCTTGGTCAAGAGCTTTTCGAAGAAGTTCAGCTTCGAATTCGCCTATGTATTCTTCAAATGATTCAAATTTTCCTCAAAGCCCATGAAAGGAGAAAAGCCCAAGGAATAGTCATCGAGGCGATTGCTACAGTATATGTTGTAGTAAACATACATATGAAGACTTAAGTAAGCACTAATTGTAAGTCTTAGTTTCCTTAACATTCGGGAAAACAAAGATAGAACAGTTCTTTTGGAATTGAATCAAAATGCAGTGGAAGGACGGAGTTTGCAAATGATTTTGTGCTAAGCAACGTGCTACAGAAATTGATGGCGAGCCACCCTGACAAAAGTAAGAAGAGAAGGACAACCAAACAATAAGGGGAGCTTCATAAAAATTAGATGGCTGACAGGTAGCTAGAAACGAAGTCATCATAGACATGCGCTATTAAACGTAACTGAACAATCACATTTCGTAGTAGAGGTAAAGAGAATAGATATGATAGGCTTTTAGCGAGAAGGTCTCTTTGAACTTTAGGCCTTTTGTCAAAAGAGCAACCTCAGCGGAAGGGAAGATGTTAGCGAGAAGAACTCCTCAATCGACAGGAGAGACCCTAGACAGAGTCGGAAGAGGTGTCCATCCTCCCTATTGAGAACAGCAAACGCCCTCAGACTGAGAAAAATAAGGCCCAGCTCATTCATGGAAAAGAACCCTTTTAATGTGAATTGTACTGAGCCTTATTGAACTTTTTAACTGAAACTGAACTTTATCGGAAATTCTGGGGATTACGAATTTCTAAGAATCAAATAGTTTCCAAGAATCAAAGGAAAAACTGCGAGACATCCGAAACACTATTTTGAGTGGATATAATCAAACAATCCGCTTTTTCATTCATTCTCTCTACCGAAACAAAACTGTGAACGAACTTTTTATACAAATGCCCTTGTCGTTCGCCTCATCCAGCTTTCGCTATAATTCTGAAGCCTGCAGATGCGATTACCATCTTATTATTTCCACGAAAACTAATGTCGTCAAGTTTTTGTGACAGATGTCGTGAATGGTGAGACAACGAAAGGGAGACATCACTTAATGATGTCATTCCATGGCATCAGGGAAAGAAGAGGTGATTTCTCACTATATTTCCTGAATATTCACACAAATGGGGTCAGGAAGGGCGGGGGAGTGGGGCATGGGGGAGGAGTGAGGGAGGTAGTATAAGTGGGATATATACTGTCTACACTTTTCTGGTTGCCACTCGCCCAGGCCAATCAAGCCTTCCATCCCTCTGAGGTCGGTTCATTGACAGAAAAATCGTTTGGGAGGATAAACACGTTGACTTATTCATCAGCTGAACACTACGACCCATTGTGTAGGCCATGTACGCTACTATGATTCTGAAAGGGAATCGGGTGGGGAAGGAATGAGGTTATCCATTCAATAAGAAATGCGGCCAACTTCACTATCGTTATGCCCCTTGATGAGTAGAGACGATGTAGAACAACGGTAAGGACGAACATATAGATGTTTTTGATACCATTATGATATAAAATATAGTTGGGCGGAGGTGGTGTAGTGGCAAGTGCCGCACTATCTCACACGCACGGTCAGGGGTTCGAATCCTGGATCGATGCCCGCCTAAGCCAACCAAACCTTCCATCCCTCCGGGGTCGGTGAATTGGTACCAGACTCTCGGGGAGGATAAAAGCACTGACTTGTACTTCGGCTGGCCGCCCCAAGTCACTGTATAGGCCACACACGCACTCATTACGCCACTACGATNTTGAATGGAAGTCGAATGCGGGGGCGCATCCCTCAGAGGGAATTGACCAACGCCGAAAACTTTACCCTTTAGCCTTAATAAATCATAGCTAATGAGTTATTTTGGGGATCTCCAAGACTCCTCGGTAAAGACAAGGGCAAACGCTGAGGAAAAAATGGAACCGAATTCCGTTTGTAGGTGGCATGTACTTAAGTTCTACAGCCGTCTTCAGCTATCATAGAAGCATATTCTTGACTCTCTCCCCAGAAAGTGCGGAGAACCCTCAGACAACCCTCGTGACCAACTCGCCACCTATTCATTGTAAACATTTTGCTGTGAGTAAACAATATGCTCAGGAGATCGAAAATCCTTTGAAACTCTTTTTTCAATAATTCTAGCCTTATACATTCGGGGTTCTCCATTTTTGCAGCTTAGAAACACATTAACATAAGTAGATTAAAATCTCGCTGAACGCATCAGGGTTATGGTAATGAAGTGAAGCCAGACGGAAGGAATTTTGAAGAGCTAACGATGGAATAAAATGTATCACAAAAGCAGATGAATTAGGATCGACTCATTAGAACCCTTTTTGAAACGTTTCTTAAATTGTAGAGATAAGTTCAGCACACGCAGAAACGGAAGTTTTTTCTGAAGAGAGTACCTGTGTACAAGGCACAGTTAAATAACGATGATTAAGTCTCCGGCGTTCATCCTTTCCGTCTAAGGAATGCGCCCCACATTCGAGCCCCATTAAGGATCGTAGGGGCGTACTGAATGTTTACGTGGCCTATACATTGAATTGTGGGAATAGCCGATGTACAAGCCAGTGCTTTTATCCTTTCAGATGGATCTGATACCAATTAACCGACTCCGGTGGAAGGCTCGGTTGGCCTGAGCGGATATCGTTCCGGGACTGCTTGCGCGATAGTACATACACCATTTGTCATCACACCACTTAAAGATACGGATTATCATGCAGAGAAATCGTTTTGAAAGAGGACGCTTTAGAGTTGTTCCGGCGATATTGGAAGGACATTCCAGGAAAGCCTCAAGCATTGACATTTCACCAATACAGACGACGTTTCCAAACAGTCCTTTAGGTAATGGAAAGAAAAACGGCTCAACAGATTCGACTGCGTAGAAGAAGTGCATTTGCCACTAACAAGACCACTTTTCCTCCTAAGAAGATCTTACCACTTCTTCTCTTTCCTTCACGCTGAGTTCGGAAGTGTGACATCAGTTGGCACGTAATAGGGTGGATTCTCAGAGAGAAAGAAAGCTCGGAAAAGAAGAATTCGATTTTAGCAACCGATCTTAAACATCTTCACTGGTCAGGGAAGCCCATACATTAGCATAGCAAGGAAATGAGGAACCTATAAGGGTGAGTACGACAATTCAGGTAGATTAGTGAAAAATGAATGTAAGCCATTAGTGATTCGTAATTCATTCGTACCATGACCAAAGAGCTACGCAATCGGATTTTCTTCCCTACAGTTGCATTAGGGGATGTAAAACAGAGATGAAGGTGTTCGGGCCTGCGCTCAAACGTTTCCAGCCACCCTGTAGTCCTACCGAACGTTAATTTGCAAAACCTTTTCATGTAACTTTCTTTCCTTCCCATTCAGCCCTGTCTAAGGATATCCTGGCCATGCTATACGTGTACCAACGGTCAGTCTGTTGAGTCAAGTGAGCCATGCAAAGAATTCGAAAGAGGTTCGATAAAGAGATAATTACTCTGCCACACCATAAAGGTCCCATTCCCAATACGCCTAAAAAAACTGGAAGTCAAATTCAACACAGACTAATACTCTATATCCTACCTACGAGAGCGTTCCTAAGGATCTCCACTGAACAGTGACTGTAGGGAAACCCTCCCTACTGAGAACTTTCGATTTAAAACCTCCTCCATTGAAAGCCTATGTCGCCGAGGCAGAGAAAAAATAAGCGAGTAACATGAAGTGAAGTGGATAATCCTGCGCTTCACACTAACCTAATTTGTTCGGCTACGATTGTTAGACGAAACGAACTTTTCAAATAAAAGCTCTTTCTATACACAAGACGTTCGACCGGTCATGCCTTAAGGGTGAATGCCAAAGAGAAAGAAAATAGAGTTGAGACTCGATTGAAAAAGCAAGGTTACTTCAGTGTATCCTCCCTACAGTATGTATAGGACGAGCAAGGCCAGAGCGAAGGAGTCTTACTTGTCGAAGGAATAGAGTTGCTCGAAACCAGCCAAGACTTCTCAGAGTATGCCTATGACCATGGGACAGCCAGAAAATGCGAGCATTTTCACCAAATCACAATTTTTGAATCCTTAATGGTCCCGTTAACACATGAAAGCAATGGAACTCCTCTGGGGGATCTAGGCCTTAATGCAGGACAGGAAAACTGATAAAAACAAGGCAATGATGCCATCCCAGCAGGTCAGCAATCTCAGGACGTTGTCTACGAATGATGATATTCGACTCTAGGTAGTGACTGCTCCATTGGGATGTGCCCGCATCTTGTCCTATGAGGCCTTTGAACTGAAAAGGTTAGTCAAAGATCAACTCACTAAGCTTTAAGCATTCCCCACGGAGGAAATGAGGGCTTGATTGGCCGGAGAAAGCTTATATTCCATTGGCTAACCGAGAACAAGAATATTCGTCCCTATTCTGCCCATAGAAAAACACATTCAAGTACCATTCAAGCAACAGAATTCAAGGAACCAATTAGGCAGACCCTGCAGCGTACCTGCCAGGTGTTTTTTCGGACGTTTGCTCTTCGTCACACTGGTTTCATCACCCAAAGCGACGACGAATCTCACTTTTCTGACTTCATCGAGCGCTACGCACTATCAAGTGAAAAGCACTTTTGAGAAGATGCTATCGGCTTTTCGTCAAGTGGTCATGAGAATCCGCCCTATTGAAACCAGCACCATCCCTCGATGGGACCGCGATATAGGAATCATTCAGGACAAAAAGTTTTCGGGCTTCGAAGGAGCAAGCTTAAGTCAGAATCGTTAGGCGACAGGAAACATTTCCGCTGAAAAACTACGTTATTAGAACCATGTGCTCAATTCCGAACTGCAGTTCTTCGAATAGGTCGAGAACAATTCTCTCGGGTGGCGCATGGCGTAGTAGTGGGGAGCGGAACTTCTCATCTGCATCCTTTCGATCGAAAAGTTGAACCAACCAAAATCTGATCCAGCTTTTCTGCCCAATGAAAACGATTGTTACAACAAAAGCTCGATGACCAGAAAGTAAAGGCAGGTTCAAATCCTGTCCAAGACTGAACTTTTCGCCATAGTTTAGGGCCCTTAAAATGACAAGAATAGCAGTGAACAAGTGGGAAAGTTAAAGTAGGTGGCACAGGCTATGTTGCACACCCAATTCGGACCGGTTTGCTGAAGACTGCACATTCCGAGTTGGGTGTGCAAGACAGCCTGTGCCGCCCATGAACAAAAAGGTACGGCCAAAGTAATAGGTAAGCACACCATCCACCATAGGAAGGAGATCTATCAGTAAATAGAAAGTCTTTACAACAAAGTGGTGGGTAGCTTTTCAACGAAATAATCCTTCTGCTTCCTCCTCGAAGCTGAAAATTCCAAGGGAGAGCTCATAAAAATGAGAAATAAGAGGAAGATGGTAGAAGGTACATACACTCACTCACCCAAGACCTAATCCCGTTTGTAGTGCCCAGAACATGATACCCCCAATCTTCTCTTAGTGTTCGTGAATCCCACAGGGTACTCATAAAAAACTGAAATCTCCCACCGTTATAGGTTTCCCTTCATGACTGGGGAGCTATATACATGTGATCACGACAACTTGGCCTGGTGCGAGTGCCACCTCGAGGCTGTTCAACGATTTATCATGACATTCACATCAATCAAATGATCTTGACTACTCTCAACACATCAGTCCCTTCGTATACATCATACCCTTCGACTTCAGGAAACCGTCAACTTTATAAACCCATATGACAGGGGGAAGGGTTTTTCATGGTTGGCGATAGGTGAAATTCATGAGAGTTGAGCTGTCTATTCAATCGACTTAACATAAAGATTATAGGAAAAGACCTCAAAGTACTGAAAGAATAGAATAATAGTTACTGGCGTTGCTAGGCTAGGGCCACGCCTTCAAATGTCATTAAAAACGGTGGTGACGTTTGGATGATTATTTTGCTTACACAGCAACTAATAGGAGCAGCCAACGAACAAGCTAAGACTTTGGTTTCCACCTAACCGATCTATGATAGGCCTGTTTGGCCTTAGCGACTATCCCGAGAAAGGGCTTTATCCCCGGATAATGGGTATAGTAACGCCGCCTGTTTGCACTATCTCGCTTTACTGCAACAGTAACGGCTAGTGATTACCTAGCAGGGGCGGAATGGTATGGTGACAAACGGCGCACTATCACACACGCATGGTCACGAGTTCGAATCCCGGATCGATGTCCGCTCAGGTCAACCAAGCCTTTTATTCCTCCGAGGTCGGTGAATTGGTACCAGAGTCGTCTGGGAGGAAAAGCACTGACTTGTACATTGGCTGGCTACCGCAAGTCACTGTATTGGCCACATACGCATTCATTAGGCCCCTACGATTCTGAATGGAAGTCGAGTGCGGGGCGCATCCCTCAGACGGGTTTGACTACCGCCGGATATATTTCCTTTTATCTTTTGATGACCTAGGGATCGGGAAAAAAAAGGTGCCATTCCTGAAAATGAGGAGAACATTAGATATTACTCAATTTAGAAACGGGACTGTGAATTCCTGGAAATCACGTGGGGGTGAGCAGGTGAAAAAGTAAAAAGAATGGGTAAACATTAGGAAATATGTATTTATTCTTGGAAAAAAGACCCAGATGACGAGCCCAGGCTTGGATCAAAGAAAAGCTCTCTGATCCAGGCCTGGGCTAACGAATAAACTCTTCTTCACCCTAATAAAACGCATTAGCTACACCATTATGATGATGCCTTTAAAGATGAATAATTGACATTGGACGAAAATGGCGGTAGGCTATTCGATTAGACTTTGATTCTTGATATGAAAAGACGATGAGTTGGAAACCTAGGGAACCTATGGCGACGTAAGCATCGTTTTAATATCTGACGACGGCTGCATAGCTAAAGCAAAAGCACCACAGATCGACAGGACCGCTGTCAGAGAAGGGAGTCCTCAACTAACGATTTATGTAAATCGTTGATCGGTCGGAAAGATAGCACTAAGACAGTGCTCTCTACCAGAAACCGCCCAATTCCGGTCGAATTTTTGCAGAATTACTCATTTGGAGGGCACAGGTGGTGTAAGACCGGGTGACGTACTATCAAATATGGCCTAGGTATCGAATCCCAGATCGATATCCATCTGGATCAATCAAGTCCATCCTACGGGGTTGGATGGTTGTTATCAGATTCGTCCGTGAGGACAAAAGCAAAGACATGAAGACCGGGTGACTACAGCAATTCATTGTAGGCCACATACGCATTCAGAATGCCCCTACGACTCTGAATGGGAGTCGAATGCTGGGGCGTGCCTACCAAACCGAGATTGACGAAAGCCAAAAGTTCTCTACTAATCCATATGCAGCCTCCGCCATGCACTCGACATTCACCTAAAGTTATAGGGACAACCGAATGCGTTCTGGAGTCATATGGGTAATACTTCACACGGTCCATTCCCCATCAAGACGAACATTTTTTCCCATCAAACGAGTCAGCAATCAATAATCCAACTTAACTGTTGATTTCGCTTGCTTATGAGCAATCCGATCTCCTTAAAGTAGTGATTTGAAAGCCATCAAACTCCAATTAGCGATATTCGGGTCTTTGCCCAAAGGTGGTCAGGAACGAGATGGAAGAGAAATCAACGTGTTTCTATAGCTTGGTGAACTACAGAGGCCCATACCTGGTTGAGGTTCCATGATCTCTTGAAGGAAAAAAATAGAAATGACCTATCGTGTCGTTAGAATCTGCCAAGCTAACCACTTCTGCAATCCAACGGAAAACATTGGGGCACATTATAGGCACACAGCCGGCGAAATATTGAAAATAAACCAAATAGACTGCCCAAACTGGAACCGCACCAGGTGCTTGATCCCTTTACAACAAACCAGAACTTCAGTGGGTATAAACTGGGAAAATGTATTATAAAATTTGACGACATCGACAAGGCACTGACAACGATGTAAGTGCTCCCACGGGGGCGGAGTTTGTTGACAATCCCACCTACGGGATGACTCAGAAAGTACGAAGGAGAAACATATGAACTAAGGAAGAAATGAGACTTAATAAGCACTGCACAGCTCAAAAGTACAGGAGACATGGCTTCTAAAGATGCTTTTGAGGGGGCAGAACTGGAACGCACCTAACGCCCCCACATTTCTCAAAGGAAATCGGAGTGGTGCATCCCATAATGGCTCTGATCTAACCTTCGGGCTTTATTCTTTTTTGATTTTCGATGAGGCAACCAACACATGGGCAGCATGTTCAGACGTAGGCTAGCAGCAATTCAATGGACGACAAATAACAATTGCTCACCAGGTCGTTTTCCAAGGCAATAACATGTCACCTGGAGAACAAAATGATTTCCACATTGTCTATGACACAACGGTGAGGGTAAAACGATTGTTTATCCGAAGAAATGCTATAAGCTCAAAAAAATCGAGAAATGGCTGCTTAAATTCGAGATTTCGAAAGTCTAAAGTTGGGAAAACATTCCAGATTTCGCCTGAAAAGAAAACAAGAAGAGGAGTCCGAAACTCAGGGGAGGTGGTCATGAGGGCTCTAAAAGAGGAAGTAGAATGTGATCAAGAAGGATGTCACGAAACCGAGTTGAAAGCAGAAGATGCTGAAGATAGACGGCAACAGCAATGATTTCCATGAGTAGAGGACCCTGCGACGGCGTGGGATCAACGTTTGGGAGAGAAATAAGAAAATCACTTTAAAGTAATCCTGGTCATCCGTATTATCTATTCACAAGTAAAAAAGACGAAAAGTCAATGCCTCCCAGACCTACTTCTCCAGGATAAGCCGCAGCTTAACTTTTTATCGAGCTTCACCTTTCAACCATCCTCACCGCACGGCTACAGGACCCGGACTGAAACGACTACCTCTATGCACTTCTCTACTGGGGATCTCGCCTATGAGGGTTTCTCAATAAACCTGCTCAAAGACATGGGTGCCCTTTTAATTCATAGAAGGCACTGGCGAGCAATTAGACTCAACTGTTCACGAGGTTCTATCAACGTTCGGTAATTGCTGTAGGAAAACATCATTAGGACACATGTACAGCTGTGATTAACAGATGAATTCCACAGAAGGATGATAACTGGAGCAGGTAAACCTAACCCTTTGAGTACCTTCGAGGTGCCATTCAAGGGCGATTGCAATGGCGATGCTGTGGAAGGCTATCAGTATGGTGAGCGGGATGTACCTATAGGGAGTGCATGCCTGTCTGGAGATGATAGTCAAGTGAAAAACAAGATGGCTCCACTTCTAATATGTTCCACTAGGGAAGCGATTTGGGGATTAATCCAGACCAAGCCTTCAATGCGGGGTCACCCTGCTTTCAATTCGTCACTCACATTTCCTCCACTGCCACTTTGTGTCCATACCCAAGGTAAAAATGCTATCTGACAATCCTGCACACGTTGAACGCAGACAGCTCAGTATAGCCACTTACGCAATGGCCCACAACTTGGACATCTCGTCCAAACACCCCATCCATGCGACTTTTGCCGTCTCATTCTCGTCCAATCCCTAATTTTGCTATTTTGCTAGCGAGTAACCCTCGCTATGCTCTCAACAATACTTGCGAAAACTCAGGTTTCCAAACTGAGCGAAATTTAAGGCTTGATTTAGGGCAGGGAAGAGCAATGATGTTGAGGTATTCTTTCCTTTCTCCAACTGCATTTCAGAATGAAGTCAGAACATGCAGGAGGAATACTGGGGGTAAAATGGAACAAAGTTAGATCCTGGGAAGCGCTTTATTTCGCGCCTCAGCACACCTTCTTCTGCTGCTCCTACAAAAGATCATCAGACTTATTAGCAGCATATATGTTTCCTTTTCACAACTTCCTAGTTCTTTCGGGGTCCCAAATGGTAAATGTATTGTGGAGGTTGGACTTTGCTCAAGTGATCCTCTTCAGCCGTAGAGCCGTAGAAAGACCGAGAGGAGTTTTTAAATGATTCAAAAATTGTATGTTAGTCAGGAAATTGAGGTTCACTGAACTCGTTCGATTTTGTTTGAAGTGAATCTCAATTAATCTAACATTTATGTCGCCTGAACAATCTTGCACAGTCGCTCTTTTAAAGGCACTGTTCACGAAAAAATGGTTTCGGAGATCTGCATATGGTTTGAATTCGACGCCCCCTCTGATACCATTTGTGCAGGAATGAGGTCGGAAAACGGTCTGGATAGGGTACAATAAGGGCAGGAACAGTGGGGGACGGGAGGCTTCCGCCCCTCGCTAGGCTGACTACGAAATCTAATTGCCGTTCATCACTTTCGCATTGGAGCGAAGTTGTCTGCTTGGGTGTGTTGTTTGCTATTGCAGACATTGCGTCGCCTTCCTGCACTCGCTCGAACACTCCCTTAACCGCCGTCCTTCCAATGTGAAACTCGTCCAACCCCCCTTTCCAGCTCTTCTTTGACCCTTTTTATTTCTTTTTGTTCATCGTTTTTTGCGATTTTTTCGTTGTTATCGCTCTATTCTAGAGTAGTTCTATGAATTCCCGTCAAAAAAGNACGGGAGGCTTCCGCCCCTCGCTAGGCTGACTACGAAATCTAATTGCCGTTCATCACTTTCGCATTGGAGCGAAGTTGTCTGCTTGGGTGTGTTGTTTGCTATTGCAGACATTGCGTCGCCTTCCTGCACGCCCGAACACTCCCTTAATCGCCGTTCTTCCAATGTGAAACTCGTCGAACCCCCTTTCCAGCTCTTTTTTGACCCTTTCTATTTCTTTCTGTTCATCGTTTTTTGCGATTTTTTCGTTGTTATCGCTCTATTCTAGAGTAGTTCTATGAATTCCCGTCAAAAAAGGGTACCCTAAATTTATCGTAAACGGTGCCTTTAATCATCCATGTTTGATGCTACAGATTCAACAGCATACCGTCTTCTCTTTTGGCTTCTTATTAGGTGAAACCGAAGCCAGACAAACAAGAAGAAGTTAATTAATGCTATCGAGTAAAAGATAGAGTTCAAGAAGTAGAGATTATCGAGATTATTACAGGTATTGAGATTATTACAGTGATGCATAGACGCTTTCTCTTGGAACTAATCTCGCTAATAATCAGTTCAAATGAACGGAAGAATGACTATACAGTACAACCGTTCTAATCATCATCAAGCTCGTAAAATATTCTCGGAAAAGATCATTGGCTATGACTAGCTGAAATTCTCGACTTTCATTCAGAATCCCAATGACAATTTGTCTTATACAATGACTTGCTCTAGCCATTCGATGTACAAGTCAATGCTTTGACCCATCTAGACGAAATTTTCCCAGTAATCAACCCAGTTGTGCAGTCCGTGCTTCGGCCCTCCCGAACAAATCTAGTCAAATTACCTACACAGGAGGATTACACAATGACTTGCTGCAGAATGGGAAGTAGCGTACTATCATACGCATGGTTCTGGGAGGTATGAAAATCCCGGTAAAGTATCTTTCAACCCAGGATATGGTCCCAGGACCATGCGCAGATAGTACGTTTTTTGCTCCCTACACTACTTAAGCCAAGCAAATATTTGTAGATCGATTGAGAACGAACTTAACGCCCAGCGTAATTGCCTGGGTAGAACCATTATGTTGGATTAATCCAATTTTCACGATATTTTCGCTAGACATCTCATCACTGGTGAGGGAGGGATGTTACAAATCCCCGAATCATGACGTTCTTTCAATGGTCCCTTAGAATCCCCGTGGATTTCGCTGGCATTTTGACGCTGCTGTCTGGATATTTTATGGCCAGATTTCAGATTGCATGGAATAAATTACATTTTTCACCTCTGTATGCTTCGATGGAGCCGAAAAACCAAACAGAATTCAAAAAACAAATACCGGCGGAGGAAATGTCTTCATAGTAACCAGTGAATGAAGTCTTGCCTTCAGCGAAAACAATAGATACCTGAAAGAATTATGTGTTGATGGTTTGGGCACTCAAAAAACAATCACGATCTCTTGTTCGACGTGGAGTAACAACAAATGAAAAGGCTTATCGAGGATTGCTGAGTGGATGGGTGTTTGAAGACAGAACGAGCAAATAGATAAGCCGAATCGCTTCTCAGAAACAAAAAAAAANCTGTTAGGAATGAGATGGGGTCAGAGTGAACGCGGATCAAAACGGACTGTAGGCAGTACGAGAAGAAAATTGCCCCCAACAGACTTAAATGGCTTTTTAAAGAAAAATTCTTTGGCTGTTTCCCAAGTGGGAGATCGAACATCGCACAACCGTGGAGACTAACCAGTAAAAATCAAACGCAGAAGTGGGGTACTGGCAAAAGCATACTAACACACCCAAGCCTAGAGAACGAATCTCGAACTAATGACAACATAGACAAACGAGCCTTTCTTCCCTTCAGAGTCGGTTATTTGCTACTAAACTCCTCTGGTGGGTGACCTCTACATACATGGGCGAGCCACCATAAGTCATTGTATAGACGACGATGCCCTTCAAAAGCCACTACGATTCTAAATGGGAGCGAATGCGGGGTGCATCCCGGAAACAGGATTGATTGACGTATGAAGAATTTGAGACCTCAATCAAAGCAATCAATTATCGATTGACAAAGAAATTTCTGAGACGAAGTGCTCGAATAGGGTCTAATAAAAGTACTCGAATAAAAGTGCTCGAATGCGGCAGCAAAAAGTACAAATCGAAAAGAAAGGATGCTTGAGTTCGCATCCTATATAAGAGCCTGCATTTTTTTTATTTCAGTCCAGGTTCTTGAGCTAAACGACTGAGATGTTCAAGTGAAACGCAAATGACGAGGCTCATTCGGCTCAGCTGAACGAAGTGGCTGTCAAAAACCTTGCTCAGCCCAGCTAAAGGAAAGAACTAACACCAAAAAAGAAGGTATGCCAATAGTCGGGCTTTAATATGGTTGAATATGGCATGTTTTGGGAAGTGATTTATGAATGGCAATAAAACTCTGACTGGAAGTACTTATCCTTCAAAAGATTGTCGCAGTTTTCTATAGGGGAGGGCTGGGCTGCCTGTGACAGCCTTTTAAGGGTACTGGTAATTTTCCTTGTGACCAATCGAGTAGTAAACAAATAAACAAACGAGCTCTACACCAATCAACATCAATTACGGTAATGGGTCATCAGCACAGACAATTTAAGGAAAGTCGAGATGGAGATCTTATGGAGACGGACCCTCCCTAATCTATAATCGATGTGGTGATACATATTGAAGGTAAAGAAGTAATTTCAAGCCATTTCAATGAGTTGACAGAAAAACTGAATGTAGGAACCCATCTGATGGAAGAATATCTATAGAACATCAAACTAATCATGGGTGGCTAATCGATAATTGATCGACGAAGCGATTTCACCGATGACGAACACCATGTAGTAACCGCATGACTAGCGACAGCGTTGGCGGCCGTCACTAATGTGCCCCATTTGGATGTGTTATTAAGCTAATTTTCTCTCAGAAAAACCATCGTTGAACAAAAGCCGCTGCACTGCAAATGAGCCAAGCCGTCGATGTTATTCATGGCGTAAGCACTGAGTACGATACGAAGGCGAACAAAAAAAAAAGGAAGCGTTTTACAGTAATCCCTAAGCTGTTGGAATGCGCCATGCCTTCAAGTTAGATCACACAGCATACAACACTACATTTCGATGCAATTACGCTTTACCCAATTATGCCTTGACGTAAGAGAAGAGGAGGGGTTAGGGGAGGAGTTGGTAGAGAATGGAAGAGAGGAGATGGAGTACTGGGAACAAATCGCCAATTTTGAGCCTATGCTCTAGCCATCACAGTAGAACTGCTATCTGTTGATCGACCACTTAGGATGAAAAGAGGTATTTACCGAACCCTTCCGATAAATGAAAAAAAGCCCTCCCTCTTCCCCACTCCTCC
>UZAF01018817.1:17057-29388 GCA_900617895.1 Haemonchus placei
TCGTGGAGGACCCTTTCCATTGACTTCCGCGAGATTTCCATGTCGCGAGCTAGCGTCGAGATGCTCCGAGTCGCGTTTCTTGCTATCCGCTTTCTGGCGGCCTCGACGACCTTCGGCGTGCGAGCAGTACGAGATCTTCCGCTTCTTCGGCGGTCTTGAAGTCCACCAAGGTCTCGATAACGTTGGAGTGTGCGATACACGACGCTGCGGTGGATGCCGATCGTGGTGGGTGGGCGACCGGCTTTGTGCAGACGAACGATAGCGGAACGATCAGGAGAAGACTTCACCATTTCACTATGAATTGACCAAATTTAACCAATTTTTAACAGGAGTTAGGATAAATGATGAGATTGAAAAATACACAAAGTGGCGCGCTATGTGCGCGATAGAATGTACACTAACTGCAGCAAGTCTTGTCGCTATAATTATGGCCAACCCTGTTTTTTGAAGAGCTTTTCACACTCTATCTAACAATGCCACGTGCGTCCATTTTCGTCTCCTCTTTCTCGAGTTATGATCTCTAGAAGTCATCACTATCATTTTGTCGGAGAACTTATGACTCAACCTAATACAAAATTCTGCGAGAAATAGAAAGATGCAGTTTCGTATTTAGCTAGCTACAGTACGGCCTTAATGTCTTGAAATCTTGAGTAAAAACGCGCATTTTCGTCTTTTTTGTCTTTTTTTATTATAATACCTTGCTTATATTTTTGAAATTTGCATTAAGAAAAATGCATGGTCAGCTCATGACTCGTGACTATCTTGGTTTTGTTAATTTTCTGCCTACTTTGGCTTTCTGTCTTTCTCTAATTTGCTATGCTTTTTCCACTCATGCTGCAGAACATATGTAAATAAAAAAGATATTGCACAACACCACAGGCACTATAGGGAACTAGTATGCATGAATCAATTTTTCTATTCAGATATGAGGTGGAGCTCGTCAATCTCCAAGTGCAGTTGAGGGAGCGAAGAGAACGTGATACTGTGACACATCTACAGTCGTCAGTAGAACTCAAGGTATGGTAGGGATAATTTCAGACCTGAGACACAATCGGGGTCAGAATGAGTTGACAGATAGCCCGTTCGGACGAAGCTCTAGCTCATTAGAGGCGATATGTGGCCTCGTCATGACCAAATGCACTTTACATTGCTTACACTAACGGCTCTATCTTTGTTTGAGAAGCTCATTGTATCCAAGATCACTCCTAGAACGGAGTGTTTAGCAGGCCTTCGAAGGACTTTCTGCTCATCAATAAGTTGTCCTCTGTCCTCTTAGAAGAACGTAAGATAGTGCTAGAGAAATGCTGGTGAGATTTCCCGTTTGTAGTTGTGAGGATGCCTGCTTTGAGCTTGTGAGGTTTCTTTGAATTTGTTCGGTATGATTAATTAATTCGTTCGTATTTGTTAGCATCAGCAACGTTCATCGAGAGTTTATTTGATGAGAGGGTGTAGACAAGTAGACGTTGGCTTGTTCCTACCCACTTCCGAAACACATTCAATGCTGAAAATCTCACTATATATAAGGCTATAACTTTGCTTGTCTGTTCGTGGGTCGGTTTGTGTGTCCGTCCGAAGGTCACGTAGGCACGACGAAATGAGGAGGTAACGTGAGCGCGGCGAGGAAACAGTTATGGAATGGGAAGTCAACCGATATGCTGCTTTCAGACCTTGACGACCGTCCGTCCGTCCGTCCGTTCAACGCGTGTACGACGGCGGTCACGTGCGTGCCGCGACCGCGCTTCTAGAAGGGTGTTGATAGCGTCTGATCGGTATCCGGCGCTGTCAGCACCCTTCTAGAACCGCGGTTGCGGCACGGACGGACGGACGGACGGCCGTCGAAGTCTGAAAGCGGCCATACTGCTTATATTGGTCCTCTATCAAGTCGTAGCGGTAGTGGGCATGGCATGCTGCACGCGTAGCGTGCATAGCCTAACTGGTGAGAAATAATAATGAAAGTCATGTTTTTGGGGATGTCAAGCGTGTTTTTCGCACAATTTCCACACTAATTAGAACAACACTTTTATCCCTTAATAGCCCAACTAAGGATGGCATTATATTGGATTAGAAAGTCAAGAGTGAAAGCGCAAATGCTTGAAAGCGCTGTTCACATCAAAAATGGTTCCTGCGATTCCATTCTAGGACGAACCTGTTACTCCCAACATTGCATAAGAACTGTTGTCGGGTTGAAAAACGGCAATATAGTGCATACTAACCAGAGAGGGGTAGTCTACATGACATGGATCTTTGAGTTGAGACTCGTGTTGATCGATAGAGTTCTGAAAGCTGTTTACGAATATGGAAATTGAAACTGTAGAATGGCGTCCCCAACAAAGTTATGACGGACGGATCAAAATTCGGTTGAAAATGCGAACTCGTCACTGCGACACCGAACGTCGACGTGGTGTAGTAGTGGTAGTCTCGCTTCGCAGGCTAAAGGTGCGGGTTTGCCCTCCGGCACCGTTATGATTTTTGCGTTGTCTTCTTTNGTTTCTTTGAATGTTTTCAAAACATTTCCTGACATTTGTCCAAGGGAACGCCTTACTTCTGCTTTCATTTGCGCTTGTCGCACCTGGTCAAAGGAGAATGGTTTGGCACGGTAATTTTATGACTCTGTTCCACTTTGATGTCAAGGAACATTCAAGAGAATGTTGGCAGAGATGTATAAGGTACCTGTGAAGAACTCAACATTGACGGAAAAACCTGCAAAAAAAATGTGTGAAGCAACACGTTGTCCACAAACTGCTCACACTATACATGCTGCTCCTCTATAACCGGAGACAAAGCAGTTATTCCTCTCAATATTGAACAGTTACTCGCCATAAGTGCATAGAAGCCTGAATTTTTATCAACATGTACTGCTTGAACCAAGTGCATTTCAAAAAATTGAAAAAAACCCTAAAGCTCCTAATCTAATGGTCAGAGCGGGGGCAACACATATTATGACCAAGGAGCTCATGGTCGATTCGATTTAAACTTGCCTTTTGAGATTATGGATGCTCACCAGGGAATGCATCTAACTGCAGACTCGTGGTCGCCCTTCTACGATACCGACACCACCAAGGAAGTTGTGCCCGAAGATGTATAGCGCGGTTTGTCACTGCATTTGTGAAGCGGTGCGGTTCACTCCCTGACGACCACCTCACTACAGGGCGCAAAGTTGGAGTCCACTCCTATACCTTCCGATGTTACGTCAATGATAATCATCAGAAGTCTTCTTCTCCGGTCCTCTGAAGGACATTATGAAAAGGATCAGGGCAAAAACTACGGTGAATATCGCGGACTTTGATATGACACAGAGAGATAATGTACTTCAATTTTTATCACTAGTGGAATGTTCTGTGCAGCTGGCTTTTCAAAATTTCTGGAGTGCATTTGGTACAAGAATGTTATGTTCATGAAGTTCCAGGCTACTGTGCCACTCCTGGTGAGTATTTGTCCAATCTTGGGACATATGCCTGTTTTGTCCCGGTTTTTGAGAAGCAACATGTATAACGGGTGCAGTTCTTGAACAGCATTTGTGTGCTCACATTTATTCAAATTTTTCCATGAGTGTTAAGTCCCTACAGGCATCTATGGCACCTTAACATTGAGTGTTTCTTGAACAGCAAAGGTAAAATAAAACAGTAATACAATCAATGTGCCAAACTATTCTCCTTTGACCAGGTGCGTCAAGCGCAAATGAAAGCAGAAGTAAGGCGTTCACTTGAACAAATGTCAGGAAAGGTTTTAGAACATTCGAAGAAACGAAAGAAGACAACGCAAAAATCATAACGGTGCCGGAGGGCAAACCCGCACCTTCAGCCTGCGAAGCGAGACCACCACCACTACACCACGTCGACGTTCGATGTCGCAGCGACGAGTTCGCATTTCCAATTGACACTACTGCTAAGCAAATTTCGAGCCCTCATAACTTTTTTTAGGAAAGTCTTTTTGCAGTTTCAATTTCCATATTCGTCAACAGCTTTCAATACTGTATCGATTTATATGGGTCTCGATTCAAGATTCCATATTAAGTAGACTACCCCTCCTTGGTAAAGGCTCCAAAGCCATCTCAGCCGACGTTCACTCCCAAGCCAATCAGTTTTCACACCGTTGTAAAAGCTGTGCATCTCGCACGACTCGCACCCCACGTTGCACAGACGGCTTACTGTAGCCAGCTGTATGCGATGGCACACACATCAAGAGAGTTCGTCCAAACACTTCTTTCACGTGGCTTTTGTCGTCACGTTCGTCTCCAAACCCCAATTTTACTACTTTTTTGAAGCTCATCTTTCTCTGAATGCGCCGATTTCCGCATTTTCTTCGCCGCTTCTGCACTATTATAGACTCAGATTCTACTCGTCTAGAACTAGATGAACCAGAATCATCGTGAAATTTGCCTCTCATAACCTGACAAAGAGAGGAAATTCAAAAAAAANAAAAAAAACTTCTTAACATCTTCACAATGAGTTGTCCAATCATTTCTGGAAACGTCCTTTTCATTTATCTGACCTTACAAAGCAAAATACTCTAAGATAACCACAGAATTTTGGAAGTTATCACCGTTGGAAGGCGATTGTACGAGGTATTACATACACGAATACGTGAAATATGGAACCACTTTTTTCTTTCAGAGAAGTGAGGAGACCATAAATCATTTACGCGACGACAATGTTCGTCTTGAGCGCGAACTTTTCTTATCACACGAGCAGCTTGAATGTGCAAAAGTTAGCACCTTTGTTGCTTTACATTTTTGCGATCTTCATTTTCGATAGTCTCGTTTCCAGAGCGAAATAATCGTACTGCAGCAGTCGCTTGAACGCAGTGAAGCAATCGCTCTGACCTCGCGAAATGATAATCAAAAGTTAGTCTTTCACAGTTTCTGCGAAATCATTTATTTATTTATCGTAGCTTTTATTATAAAGCGTTCAGCAGCAAACGCAATAGCCTTTGCCAGGTAGTGAAGTGTAATTTTTAATCTTCATTTATCTTCAATCAACCCAGGTTGGTGGAGCAATTGGATCGTGCTTTATTCGAAAAAGAACAAACGTTAATAATGGCAGGCGAAGGACAAGAGGCAGCGGCTAAAGTCATCGCTCTAGAAAGGAACATAGCAACGCTAAAATCGGAGTATGATGAGAAATTGAAACAAGTAACATACTGACCATCTCATTTCATCAATTATCTCGCTCCAGAAGTTCTCTTTTATCGAAAAAAGAAAAACTACTGGAACAAGTATGCTATGTTGTAGTAACGTTGCCCGCTACACTGGATTATTCAGGCTTTGGAAGATCTCGATTCGAGTGAGCAGCAACTTCGACATCTGAAGGATGCCGCTGAGCAGGCTTATTTACAACGAGATGAATCTTTAAGAAAGGTAAGTTCACCGATTACTTACATTCAAATGAAGCAGTGTGAACATTGAGATCCCTTGTCTTGTATTGCTTATTGGTAAATCGCTAAGAAATGAAAGCTGGGTAAAAATTGATAAAATAGTAATGTTTCTCGATATTTTTCTAGGAATTTGATAGAATGTACTTGGCGAAGAGACAATTCGGCTTATCCTCAGGGCGCATCTTACAGTTTCTATTTCACTCGAGTAAGAAATATATGTTCTGCAGATGGAGTCGTGGCGGAAGCGATTCGAACTTGCTGCCCAAGAAATAGAGAGTCTCATCCGTTCTAATGAAGAAGTCCGCCACTTGGAAGCTGCTCTCGAGAAGGTGAGAGCCTTATTACATGGTGAAGCAGACACAACAATAGATCTGATCCATGTCGATAATACCATATATATAGAGTTGGCAAAGCTTTTTAAGAGTCGTGTTGAAAAGTCTACGCTCTATGAGGAGTTGTCGTCGCAGCGATCAGTGCTCGACCGTGTTTTGGCAGAAAAAGATGCACTTCTCGCTCAACTGACAGCTCTGAACGGGCAACTCGATGAAAGAACAAATCGGCTGCGACAGGCGGGTGAAGCTAAGATGGACACAACCCTCAGGTGTGCTTCCACGTGGTGTCTATGATCCGTCCACCTCAAGCGTCCTATTGGAATATTTTCAGAATAGTCGAGTTAGAATCACAAATTGCTGCTCTTTTACGAGAGAAAGATGCAGTGGTTGGGCAAGAGCCTGGAAAATCATCGAACAGTGGAGTAAATACGGATCAATCTCTTCTGCAAGTGAATTCAACGCAACATGTTGCAGTGCAAATAGAAAATGAGGTTGTTCGAACGATTGTTTACATTTTACTCTTTTAAATTCAGTGGTTTTTAGGCAGAGCTAGCCGAGATTGAACGCCTTCGCTCTGATTTAAGAAGGGCGGAACAAAGAATAATAGAGGTACAAAGTTATTAGGTTGTTTGGGAAGTAATCACGATTTTTAAGCGTTTCACAAATTTCTTCTCCTATTGAACAGACTTAATCAATGGCATACACCATACTGGTTCAATTATCCTTTGTAATTCTCCTAATGATTTCATAGCTCCTTTCTCGTAGAACTTCCAATTTTGGCCGAAAAACTGGGTCATATGAGATTTGATATCTTCTTTTTCGACGAGATTTCTCATTCAAAAGGTTCTGCAGTGACCGGAGTAACGGGTGTCCACATGGCGCGAGATCAGGGTTATGTGGTGAATGCAGAATTAATTTTCAACCAAACTTTAGTAATTTTGCCGGGCCACCAAGAATGTATGCGATCCGGCCTCGTCATTGTATAACATTACTCCTTTGCAACACAGTTGATGTCCTGATTTTTCAAAAGCACATCAAACTTTAACACACCCTTATAATCCCACCAAACTGGTGCTGCGACCTTCTTTTGATGAAGATCAGCTTTGGACCTCGTTTGGTCTAGTTCATCTTATATTTACCGTATTCGTTTGCGATTGGAATTATTGTGACATCCCGAATTTATCAGCGGTCACTATTCTCTTCATAAATGGGTGGTATTCATTGTGTTTGAATCGAAAATCACAGGATTAACTAGCGGGTCAAGTGTATTTCCTTCAACTCGTGCCACCTGAACGTCAAGCTTTTTTGCCATCTGAGTTTTTTGATATTTTCTCCAGGTTTTCGAAAGTTTAAAAATTCCCTTCGGAGCGTTGGTCCTCTGTGTAAGTTTTTAGAGTTTTCTTTTCCTGTGGATTACATGAGGACCGGCTTTAAACCACACTACCGAAAGGTGCGAGCAATGCATACTGGGCAGCCCACATCGAAGTGAAAAATCGTTGGAACGAAAACTTGTGAACCAGTTTTCAAATGTGCTTTGTGATGACACATCACCAGCTTATATTTACATATATGATGGAAAATATCACCAAAGCATTGCACCTACGATAGAAGTAAAAAAGTGAAATTTCCCGAAAATGCTCCATAGTTTAGTCTCGAAAGTTTTTTAATAAGTCTCAAAATGGTAGAAGCAAGGTGTTGGAAGAGGTATTAACCTCGTGCGAAAAGCTGAAAAGTCGCCCACCCCTGCACTCCTTTCTTTTTAAGTATACTATCACTGTTATGTGTGCCCCTCCTCAGCTATATTTTCACCTAATTGTCATATGGAAAGCGATTGGCTTTCGAAAAGTATCGGAAACACGTGTTTGCTAGAGTCCATTTCAAAAATCGTAGTTACTTTCCGATCAACTCAAAATCAACAATTGATAGTTCGTCTCATTCTGTTCGTTTTTTTTCAGTTGGAGGAATTCGAGAGGAACGTGGGCGATAATCACAGACCTCCTCTCGAAGCATCGCATTCGTCAGAATATGTGAACATCTCAGAGGTTCGCTTTGATCAACTTCATTTTCTCTGAACCGAAGCGCACTCTACTGTAGACGGTTTACGATTCCAACTTTTTATTTATTATAGTAGAGGCACCTACCTTCTGGAACACACGTGTTTCTTGAACAAGCGCCCTACGGCGTATGGGGGAGAGTGAAAGAGATAAAGCGAAAAAGAGAGAGAGATAGAAGGAAAGAGAGAGAAAGAAAATAAGTGTATTCCAAACTGCGAGGTAATGGCTTCAGCCTTCCCACCTTTCAGTTCAACTGATTCAACATCTTTAATCCTGAATTGCACATATGTTTCACTGCTTTCGCCTCTCTGTGATAAAGCATTTATCAGCCGTGCGTGACGGTTATGTCCGCTCACAAGGTCGCTTTGAGAGATGAAGTCAAGATCCACATACAAGTCTCTACTTTTTCGTATCATTTCTCACGACTTCTCGCTATTCTAAACACCTGCCAGTCGCTAGCTTATAGAAACATGTGTTTAAAATTCCCGGCTGCATCTTTCATCACCTACGAGTTCGGGTATTATAAACATCATTTGAGATTAATTCACATGATTGATTGGAAGATGCTTCACTTAAGTAGGACTGAATTAGTAGCTGAAATGGGAAATTACGCTATCGAAACTGTTGAAACATGTTATCATAACGGAAGAATGCTCATGGCTGAGCTATCCAACATTGTCATGGAAAAGGGAGACCGGATAAGGCGGATGGCTTGCCAATTGCAGATAATATAATAGATGTTATAAATGGCTAATCTTTCTTTTTAGTGGCCCCATCACTTCGTTTCGGCGTCCACCCCACTGCCGTCGTTGATAACTCTTCTGTCGCGTCGCCTGAGCGCATTACGGCATCATCCAACTCGTGCCATAATGCCTTATTTCCGCTATGCAATGACTGTTTATGCCGTCGTTCTTCACTTCATGCTTATTCACTGCTGGTTCTTTGCTGGTTGTCCATAATCTCTTTTCTCTCCAGTACTTCAATTCGAACATCGTAATCATGTGTCACCTTCTTTGCGTCAATCCGATTTTCTACACATTTTATACTGCATTTTGACCTGTTTCTCGCCTTCCAATGAGATTTATTCCGAAAAGCACCTCGATTGTTCATTGCGGGATGAAATATCCATTTAGGGCTTCAGTTTCAGCGTTTAATATATTATGTATATAAATTAAGCACTAACGACTCGTGCCAAACTCGTGCACAACATGCAAACGGTTCCTTTCTGTGATACGTAGGTGGGATGATTGCCGATCATTACTCCCGAAATTCTGTTGTTGAATAAAGAAAATGTTGTTTCTTGCAATTCTGTAGCAAATAAAGACGAACTGATCCAGGACAATGGTTGGTTTTTTTTGCGTATCCTATTCCGTTAAACTCGGACACGAGAAAATTTGATGTTGTGGCCTCAGGATGAAAGACTATGTAGGTAATCTTGATGTCTCCATAAAGCCCCAATCACTCCAGTCACTAACTTTTAAATTGATTCAGATAATAACAGTTCATTTTCGGTGGACCAATGTTTAACCCAGGTGAGTCCTACTCTCGCCGAGTCTATGAACCAAATCAATTTCAGATTATGCAAGCTCAAACATTGGCTTGCGTGATTTGAACGCCTAGAACAAAGGCAATGAGCAAGAATTCAATCCATCTGCCGCTTGTGATTCCTAACCACGTAATTGGCTCAGCGCTTAGACCGAGAACTAGCAAGGGTAGGATAATAGGACAGTAGCCATCTAGGATGATTCGTATTGTAAATGTTTTTGAAGCCGAACCCAAACCTGCGCTCCAAGTAAGCCGACCGGTCCTTGAATTGAGGCGAGTAGGCCAGCAAAACGAGTCATGATGCTTCCGTGTTGCGCAGACGAGATTGGTAGGGCTCAAATTTGCAGTCTCGGCACGAAATTGTGGGTGCTTTATGTATACAGTCATTTTGCTCCTTTCCTACATGTGCGTTAAGCCTTTGTAGAACATATGATGATATTCGCTGAGGTGTTTGATGGTGTGGTGAAGAATTCCCTAGTAAAGCTGATCTGGATCTTTTCTAGTTTGTTCAACAGCGTTTTAGAGTGATTAAAGTAAATGGAAATACCGTATACCAACACAGAACGCACATAGATTTTGTATGCTTTCACTAGCGAAATAGAATTCTTAGTTTTAATGATTTGCATGGTAGGAAAACTCTCTGATCAGCCTTGGCTAGAAAACTTCTCGACTGCTCCTCAAAAATTGCCTCGAATTGATGGTGAAGCCCAGATTTTAAAACGTGTTGGTGGGACTAAGGACAATATCACAAATGCGTAATGGATCTTAGGATTTTTGTGAACAGACAGTGGCAGCATATGGTCGTCGAACCACACAACGGCACAATTTATTGCTTTTTGAAGGTCGGAGGAATGATTATCAACGCTCTCGTAAATTTTGAGGTCTTCAGCAAACATTACGACTTTAACCTCGAGATCGTCTATTAAAGTCTATCAAAGAAGGCAAACCGAAAGTGAAGGTGGTAAGCAAAACAGGCGGCAGAGCGCTTCCTTGAGGAATTCCTCCAGAGGCACTCCTAATCTTTGACAAAGAACCGTTTATCATAACTTGCACGGTGCGTTGCTTAAAGGCACCGTTCACGATAAAAAAGTTATGAGTTCTTACCTTATTAATACTCAGCGGCCTTCATGGGTTATAGAAGGGACTCTCTCACTCCCCCAATCTCGTCATCCAGGGCATAGTGGCAGCCCCGTTGTTGCTATAGCTCGCGTTCCCGCCTCTCGATCGGTGTCACGTTAGACGAGTGTCGAGACAATACAGATTGCTATTATTCGTTCTAGTACCCACACACAATCAGCTAATCGTCGAGTGATGAGGCGACGTTTTTCTCCCATTCTTTTTTCCTTTTCCTCTGTTTTTCTTTTTGCTGCCGCGATCCCTTATTTAATTTCCTACTCCTAGAGGCTGAAAAAGGTGAGCTACTTTTGCTGTAACTAGGGTTTTCAAGTTTATTTATGCTTATACTCTGTCCACTCTCATAATTGAGGTCGTCCGGAGCGGTCGCGTTACTGCCGGCTGTCGTGAGTTTTTCACTCTAATAGTTTGTTTCTAAGAGTACCACCTCTTTATACTCTCTAGATTTTTCTGAGTTTTCAAACTTTTCATTTGTAGTTTTTTTTACAACTTTTGCCTGGTTTTTCTTATCAGTTTTGTGTTTTTCTTTGCAGTGTATTTTTCATCACTCCTTGGTTGCCTGCTACTTGTAATTATTGACTCAATAGACTCAATATCGGGTAGATCGAAGGTCAAATAAGATGCCTGCCAAGCAGCAGCGCACCAAGAAGGCTTCGTTGAGCAGTTCTCAGCCAGCAGTTCGACTAGCAAAGGAGACACACAGACCACGAGCTTTGGGGCGGAAAACTTCCAAAATATGTCGGCGATGGAGCTCTTGAAAAGCATTATCGAACTCAACCATGCAGCTATAGAAAATATGCTTATAGCCCTGTCGGAGAAGATTCCCATGGAATTTTCGGATCTCCTTGAAAGCGACAAGCGGGGCCGGAGCATAGTTATTTCTGGTTTGGAGGAAGGTCAAGGTGGTCCTTCAGCACGTCAGTTTGATCTCGAAGACAAAGTTTTTAGGGTTTTGGACGCCTTGGATGTGGGGTGCCGCCCGGTTGAAATGTATCATGTGGAGAAGCCGAATCCTAATCGTCCTCGTCTAGTGAAAGTGGTCCTACCATCCAGGTCGCATTGGCGCTGTGTCCTCGCCAATGCACGTCTACTACGAGAGGCTGGTCTGCCGAATGCCTTCATTCGTCGAAGCATGACTGAGGATGAAAGGAAACGGGAATATGAGCTACGTGAAGAAGCTCGGGAGCGTAATAAGGGTAGCGGCACTCATGAATGGGTTGTTTATCAAGGCCAACTCAAGCGCGCTTCTGAATTACCACAAAGTCGTTCGGGAAACCACTAACGCAGCGTGGTAATTCTGTGCTTACTTGTCAATTATAAACGCCCGTAGTCTTTGTAATAAAATCGACCACCTACATGCCCTTATTACCCAAAATGTTCCCGATTTGCTTTTTGTGACTGAGACTTGACTCACATCGAGCATTCCCGATTCTGAAATCGTAGCTTCTTTCCCGTACTTGTTATATCGATTGAATCGTAAAGTAGGTAGAGGAGGTGGTGTATGCTGCTTAGTCAAAGGTGACCTGTATAGCCATCCGATTGCAGTGAGTTCGCCTACAAAAGCTGAAGTTCTCTCCCTTGAACTCTTTTCTCCTCTGAGTTTTTCGCAAATTCGCTTTGTACTTGTGTACAGACCACCGAATTCACTTAGAAGGGAGGACGATGAGTTGACTGAAGTCTTTCGTGAAACCGTTTCGACTGAGATCAACTGTGTCATTTTTGGAGATTTCAATTTAACAATAGACTGGATGAAATTGCGTGCTTTCGACTCAATCTCATCTAGTTTTCTGAATTTCTCCAAGAGGTTGGCTTAGAGCAGAATGTCTTTGCACCAACCCATGGCAACAATACTCTCGATTTAATCTTATCCACGGTTCCCAACATATGCAACGT
>UZAF01018819.1:0-29376 GCA_900617895.1 Haemonchus placei
TAACGAGCTCTGAATTGTTTTTTTTTTTGGATTTTGAGTGGAGCAGTTTCAGTAGGGAAGATTCGCATCAAACAGTGAACTCAACCCGAGTGACAAAGGCTGCAAGACAATTGTTATTTTACGGAATACAGTATGATTTAAATGCAAGGACCGTTTTTGGAGACTCGGTAACCTTCTCTTCTTGACTAGTTTCACTATGATGATCATATTTTACTTGAATCTCACCTTTAACTTCATGGGAGCTGAATCAAAGGAAGTTATGTGTTTCTTGTTTTCTTACACATGTACTTGCGATTGTCACAACTCATAACCACAAATTTTATGAAATCTGCCTTGTTCAAGATTTTCTGAATCGTTAACACTGGTATAAAAAGTCGATGAATTCTGCCGCAGACATTAGGTCAAATTGCTCACTGGTGCCTGATTTCCAGGGATAATATA
The DNA here is from genome assembly GCA_900617895.1 of Haemonchus placei. Lineage (NCBI taxonomy): Eukaryota > Metazoa > Nematoda > Chromadorea > Rhabditida > Trichostrongylidae > Haemonchus > Haemonchus placei. The sequence continues at coordinate 442 of UZAF01018819.1, forward strand.
TATAGAAGAAGGGCTTCTTGTCCTGAAATAGAGATTTCATTGAAGGCAATGTTCACGATAAAAATGAACCACAAGACGTCCCTTGGGACGAACCTGTGGCCTCCAAGAATAGCACATCGGCATTATCGACGTGCACACCCAAAAGTGGCCGGGTTATGCCGGTCTCACTAAGACTGCATAAATCACAATGAAGCTCTAAGCTGCCGACGAAACGATCACACACGTAAGAGACATCCATACGGTTACAGATACACATTTTCGTCCAACTCGTGATTTTACTACTTTTTTGGAACTTCATACTTCTTAAAATGCGCCGATTCTCAAATTATCTCCGATATCTTTGCATTATTCTGCGCCATAGGTTCGATTATTTTTTTTAAGTTAGATACTTTAAAATTATCGTGAACTATGCATCCGAGCAACGGCATTAATAAGTAGTACGAATACCATCACTGAAAGCAGTTCTTAAGTAGAGTTACTTACCGCGTCTCTGGGAAAAACGACAGTAGGCCTAGAAATTTTGGTCCGTATCCAATCGGGGTCTAGATCCACTTGAAATTGGAGGAATAGATCACCTTTGGTCTGCAAAGTGGTAATTTTTCTAATGAAAACTTCAATGATAGATAGAAGCGAAATAATCGTAAACGTACAAAATTCTTGCCGAGGTGTTGCTTAATAACCTTTTTGTCGGATTTTTCAAAATCTGCGTACTTTTTATAGTCATAATGAAGGTCAGGTGGACATTTCTCCGCTAGTGAGAATAAAATACAGAACGTGACGACCACAGCGATCGGATTCATCCTCGAGTGTCGATAAAGATAATTTGCAGGATGTGAGTTACAATATTCGGAAGTTCTCAAGCCTTTATAGCCGTCTTTGGTGGGAAGGACTCTGTCGTTGCGAGCCTAGTATTACCACAGCTGCCATTCTGTAAATTTGGTAGATGTACGGTTGAGCCTATGCTATGGAAAAAGGCACTGGTCGAATAATTTAGGAAGACTAATCTAATCACTCAAAAACCTTATATGTAAACGATAAAAACTTCTTCCGTGTATCAATCTCATTTGAGAGATACGCCCCCNCCCCCTTCCTGCACCCACACCCACTTGACTTCTATTCAGAATCGTGGTAGAATTTTGAAAGTATACCTGGCCTGAAAAATGGCTTGTATCGTACAGCTGGTGTACAAGCCGGCGTACTCATAATCCCAGATGAGTCCAGAATTAATTGATTTGTCTGGGCAAGTTTCGATCAGGGATTCCATTCTCGGATTATACATGTGTGATATACTGCGCCACAAGCAGCATCACCATCTTTGCCCTATCGGGTGTATCTTTATTTATTTATGCATAGTTGTACCGTCAATTTGATTTTAAGGCCTTTGATGCTGTCGAGACAGAGGCGTCAGTGCAAGCCTTCGAGAACCAAGGCGTTCTTGACTCAGTATCCTTTAGTAATGTACATGTGTTCTCCTTCAATTTCATGACTAGGCTTGACAAGCCTAACAGCACCACTTGAGCAGTGTTTAGTCCGTTTGCGAGTGATTGACTGCCTACGGTTACTACAGGCCTACAGTTCATGATCGTTGCCAGCTGCCAGCTCTGTGTATGAGATGTTCCCAATGCCAAAACACTTCCTAATACAGATGAGTATAAAGCTTAGAAGTTAGCGGAATGTTCAATATATCCTCCTATTTGGCTAATTCCCTTCATCAGCCCTTAAAGATGAATCCGATCGCTTCGATCGTTGGGTTCTGTGTGACATATTAAGTAACGGAGAAGTGTGCACATAATCGCCAAATTGTTTACAAAAATTTTGGCGAATTGAAGAAATCCTTCCCTATAGCTCTCGAGGTGCACCAGAAAAAGTACGCACGTTGCGGGCAAACATTTTGCATTTTCTTTTTTTTTTTTTTTTTGAAAAACAGTGGTGTGGCCTTGGCGGGAGGCTAAAACCTTTTGCAGGATATAGACGGTCTCGTCCTCGAGTTCGATATGTATTTTCCCAACAACGTGGATGCGAAAACATGACATACCCTTCTCCTATCATCGTTTCCCGAAAAGTTCGTCTGGGACACTAGGAAGGCCATCGTTGTCATTATTCATAATATTTTCTGTTTAAGTGTCATTACTAAAAACAGCTCAGTAGGAACTTTTTCAGAAGAAATCTTCAACTCATTTGATATATAATGCTTCAAGGACGACAATTTTAGGGCTCTCCGCGGGACAATTCATCGCTTTTTTGCACGAAGGTTAGTAGTCGAAGAAGACATAAATTTTGTGATTCTACATATGTACTCCCAATATACTGCAACAATTGTGATGTGTCAGGGTCGGAAAGAAACACGTCTGCATGGACCCAAGATCCATGATATTGGAGGTTGGAATCAAAAGAAAATATGAGTTCTATGGAGTTAATGCAGCGTGCATGCACCTCGCTTATGAAGAATTTGTGAGTGTCGTGTTATCAACAATAGGAAAAACGGATAATTGAAGAATTCCGAAAACGGGCGCACAGTCGATCCCGGTCGCTCCATCGGATTTCCCCGTCTCGCTTCTCTCTCCTTTACTCCAGCCTAATATCAGCGTCGATACATAAAACATAAGTGCATCATGAGCTATGTACGTCTGACCAATCGATTACTGTGCAGTTAGTTAATGCTTTATTCCCTTTTACAGAGGACTGTTGAGGAGTAAACAATCTGACCCTAGATGTCCATTCGCATTGGAATCCTGTACGAAAAAAATTTAAAAAATAGACATAAGGTGTACAGAAATACAAACATGAGGTTATGTTGATTTGCAAAGAATAGAACAACAAATTCTATCAAAGCACCCAGCAGCTTATAGGAAGGACGAACTTCTTGGAAATTGTGTCTAACCTTCACAGAATCTTCGATTAAATCGTGGTCGCAAGTAGGTACCTCAAGGAATTGATAGGTGGGCAAATCGTTAATGAAGAATGAGAGGGAAGAGATTTATTAGTCCGACGGGCAGGTGCAACAGACTACAGTCTAGCGATGTGCAATACGTTCCTGCCAAAAAGGGTACTTTGTATTTGACTTTTACCTGCCCGAATTTCGTTTTTCCGCATTCCAGAAATTTTCAAAGTACTGTCACGAGGTGATTTAGCTGCGTAGCATTTGAACTTTGACACAGACATTCCTGGGAATCTTTCTCACCACAAGCAAAAAGAGCGAATTTTTTTCTCGAAACGTCCGTGAGCCCATTCTGGATTGAGATTTTTGTGACGGCCATTCCGACCAATAAGTCTAGTTCCTTGTACTGTAGGCTCGATCGCACCATTGATTTTATGGAGCGAACATTTTTCCCTATGCTAGTAAACACTCAACAAATATTAGGTGTGTGCATTAATTTCCGCCAAAAACATATATATTACAAAATTGGAACCAAATTTACGTTAACCATTGCATTGCCCATCGTTAGCTACAACTTCTTGCCATCTTTCTGGTATCTTGTTGGCTTCGCGTCCTCATCTTTCGAGGTAGTCCAGTCATCCACATGTTTTCGCACTTCTTCGGCATTCCGAAGCGTGTATCTGAAAAACTGACTTGCATGGACCGGATTAGGTGGTAATCAGAAAGAGCAAGACCCGGAGAGTATGCGGGCTGAACAAGCTGGTCCCATCCAACAACTACAATTTTTTAAAGGACATTCTTCGCAACATGGGGTCTGGCATGTTCATGGTGGAACAGCACCTCATGATATTTTCCTGCGAATAACGGCCGCTTTTAGGTGAGAGCATCCTACAAACTGTCAAGTTGGTGTTCGTAGCGGTCAGCAGTAACAGTTCCGTCCGGGTTCAGCAGCTCTCAGTACACAACACCCTTCTGGTCCCACCACCAAATGCACGCACAGCATTACTTTTTGGCAATGGACATTCCACTTTTGTTGCAAACTCTCGAGTGAAGAGAAACCATCTAAGCAGGTTCGTTCAGATAGTTTGTTCTCCATAAGTATCAACATCTAGTGGGCTCCGCTCCAATTTTCTTGAAATCAAACAGCAGGAGAAGAGTCCCACGGGGAATTGGTTCATCACGTTCCATGAATAATCAGTCCGAGAGCAACGGGATTTTGGGGAAAAACTGATTTGTCTGCCCTTAAGTAGGTCACCAATACCCTATCTTACAGAATATGACAGGTTTCACCAGTAAACCTCTAACATGGTTCGCGCAACGGCCCTTGGAATTCGGCGGCGGAAATTAATGCACACACCTAATGTAATACATCAGCTTTCCAGTGCCTTATTTCTCTTAGTTTTTTATATTTTAAAGTTTTTGAGCAGGCTCTGAGCCATAAATTTGTGCACTTAATGTATCTCTTATCTTATTTTTCGACCTCGACAGAAGCCAGAATGGTGACGAGGTGGAAGTGGTTTAGTGGCAAGTGCATTTAGATGCTTTTCATCAGTGAGCTTCAAGCTATAAAACAATTTTGTATCGGCGAGCTGCTCTACCTTGATTACAATCAAAGCGGGGCGTTCTGCTTAGCCTTTTCTGCGCTTACTACGTATAGTATCTTCTTACAAGATTTCTCATTGTTTTCAATGTGCGATGGAAAAAAAAACTTCTCGTGTTGCTTCTTGTATGCACTTTTTTGCTGCAAGCTCTTGATCCCACAAAAGCAGATATCCATCAAGTTGGTAAGAATAACAGAATAGATCTCAACGCGCCTCGATAAGTGCCTTAAGTTCGACTATCAATGAATCTCAGCATTTTTTTTTTCACTTGTATCTTCATCTTCTTTAGCTGCACCAGGAGAGTGGATGACATGTCCGTTTTCGGAACTCTTAGTTCTTCCGTTTTTCTGTTTTACGATAACCCGACACTTTTGCGCCATGAACGTTCCTTCCTATGTGTTGAACGCACGCTGCTTTCACTCTTTGGAACTCGAACTTTTTTGAATTTTATCTTTTAAAGTCATAGATCCATGCAGAGGAGTATTCCTGCCCTTAACATATCCTGTTGTTGCAATACATTGACATCGCATGGAATCACAAACTTTATGCCTTCTTCAAACTATCGACAACTATACAAAAATTCTATGAATTCTTTCCTAGAGACCTCTGGAGGTGCTGATTTGTCAGCAGGATACAACAAATAAGTTGCAGGTTTCCTCTGAAAAAGATTTTTTGTTTTGCAGCTGTTAGTGATAGCATTGGAACAGCGAGTGTTACGAATATTAATATTGATGGCCATTTTAATGTTATAAACTAACCATACGGGAAAGTATGACAGCGGGATAGTATGTTAGTGTGAACCCGTTGCTGGTATAATGCATCTCGAATTCGATGACGATGTCGTCTTTATCCTGCAAAGGGTTCAAGTTTCTGCCCCAAGACAGCAAGTAAAATGATCTCGGTAACGTACATGCTTCTGATACACATCCCGGTAGAGATGGCGGGTTTTATTGAAAACGCCAAACTTCTCAAAATTAAGTTGGCGGGTATGTAGGCATTTCTTTGTTACTGAATATGCTACGCAGAACAAAATGACAAAAAAATTGAGGGCTGATGGATGGAATCAGAAGGAGAGTAAAGTATGCTGAGTGTTCCGCTGACTTCTCAATTTTATAGCCATCTGCACTGAATAGGGTTCTGACGTTGTGAGCATTTCGTTAACACAGTTGGCATTCTGTAACCATCAGCGAATGTAGGCTAAAAATGAATGCTGTTTGGGAAAAAAAATTCCCTTACTGTCACCGCAATAAAGCTCACAAAATGAAAGTTTTCATGAGGGCATAGGCATAGAAGAGTTCAAAGTAAATATAGAAGAATGTACTTGGAAGGTATAAACTTGCATAGTTACCAGTTGTTACTGTAGGTCAGCTTCGTTAACATAGTCCTTATAAACAAACAAAGAACGATTTTGGGTATAAAAGCTTAGGAATGAGTGGATCATTATGAACCCTCTGGCTCTCACCAAAAATGAATCCCATCGTTCTCACCGCTCTGCTGTGCTTGGCCTTCTATTATGCAGAGGGGTGCATAACCACCGGTGAACTTGAATACGAGTTGTTCGGAGGTTATGAAGAACATCATAAGAAGCTTCTCAGAAAATCGCTCAGGAAGAAATTCGTACGTTACCACGAGAACATTTCACCTTTTTTTTTTCGAAAACAGAAGGGCTTTGCCAGGTAAATAAAGTACTTCCAGGATGATGGTGATCTAGTCGTGAAATATCAAGTGGACCGGCACGACGAAGCATCTGACACAACAGACATCTTATTCCCCACGGTCATCCTTTCACGTTCTCCAAAAGTGCGTACCTATCATTTCGAAGCAAATAATGGCTACTGCGCTTACATGTGTTTTCCTCATGAAAAACACCTCACACTCAGAAACATCTCTGTTCCAGATCATGCGACCAATTTACTTCATCTATCGCCCTGTCTCAAGTATTACGAATATTACTGCGGAAGAATTTATCGATACTTTGTACAACTGCACTTCACTTCCTAAGATACCGCTTGTTAGGTTGATTGAATGAGAAGCTTTGTTCTCTTTGTCCTAAATAAAGTCTCGCAATTGTACGATGGTGGTGGTGTAGCATCGCTTGCCCCTGCACAAAGCTATGCTAACCTGAACTTTCATCGAGAGCACCAAATTCATTTGAACAAAACTGTTGTTATACACTTGATACAAGACCAATTTGAATGAACTGGTATTGATGTGCGTGTTTAAGCTCATAAAAATGATGAAGGATAAAATTACTAGGCGTGTATCGATCCCGTCTAAGGGATGCGCCTTACATTCGGTTTCCATTTCCAACATACTTCTGCTAGTGTAATTAAGGCTAGCCTACAAGTGAGGTGTGTGGGACGATTCGTGCGATTCTGGGTGCGTACGGCAATCTGCGCGGCGAAATCCGTGGCCATTCGAACGACTCTGGCGCCTACTGTTGGGGCACAAACTTGACGTAGAGTAGATTAGTAGGGTCAGCTGATACTTCTAACTTTCTCTACTTCAAATTTGGGCCCCAGAAATAGTCGCTAAAGTCGTAAAAATCGCCACGAATTTCGCCGCGCAGTTTGCCGCGCGCAGTTTGAATCGCAGGAATGGTCCGTCCCCTTCAAATGAGCTACCCATGAGTGTTTTTGTGAATCGTAAAGGAACATACATATAGAGTTCCTCAGTGGATGTTTCATTTCGACAGTTGTGTTAATATTTTGTTTACATGCAATTCTGAAGCAGCGTGTGCGATTCTTTTGCGCGACTCTAGTTCTATTCTAACCTTATGGTAAATCTGCGCCAAAACGGTCATTCGGAGATCCAAACGGTCGTAACGTAGCGAAAACAGCTACTTGGCGTTCCCATCCCACCTTCTATACCTGTCTGGTACTATTCCTTTCATTTCTCTCCATTTTCTTCTTCCTATTTTGACCCCATAACGCAATTATTTATACTCGGTGTTCGGTTAAATGTTTATCGGCAGATTATAGAATCTGATTCAGTCAACATTCCCATCTGCCGTATATTGCTTCTGCCTGTCTGATTTTCATGTCGAGATGTGAAAGTATACATTCTTCGAAATCTGGGCTGTGTGCTGTACATAGGAAAAATTTAAGAAGATTTCTGTTTATGAGAAACTTGAGTTCAAGAAATACTCATAGATGAATTACAGTTCTACAACTGGCGTAATAGAGGACGTCATCATTGTTCTCCCGATTGGTACGGTAGGCTCAATATTAGGCCAAATTCGGTAGAGGCCCGTGATCTTCATGAAGTGCTCTCTGGAATGCTTCTGATTAGATCGTTGTATCTGTAGTATTACATCTTACTGTGTTTGTTTATTTTGTACATAAATACTGATTATTCAAACTTTGCCCCCATATCACTTTCAACTATTATACCTTTTTATAACAACAACAAATCAGACTGAAGTCCAATCAACACCAGAAATATAGTGCAGCCATGCTCATATTTTTAAATGCATGTAACGACTGGTTTGCAAAAAGCAGGGAGAACGTTTCATGTCAAAATAATAAATTGCTAGACTATTTTGTAGCGGTTTGTGATGAATATTTGTAATCTCTTCTACAATAAAAAAATTTAGAAGAACTTACTTTCAGTCTACTCTTCGGCATATTCTAACAAAGTCATTCAAGCATGATTTATATTCTTAAAGGCACAGGTCAGGAAAAGGTGGTTCCGGAGATTTGCATATAGTTTGAATTCGGAGCCCCCTCTGATACCATTTGTGCAGGAATGAAGGAAAATCGTTAGAATAGGGCACAATTAGGGCAGGAACATTGGGGGACGTCAGGCTCCGCCCCTCGCTAGGCTGACTACGCGTTCGAAATTTTCTTCACCACTTTCGCATTGGAGCGAAGTTGGTGGAAAATCGATACGCTGATTGGCAAATTGCCAGGAATGGTCAGCTGGTCGACCGCCTCCTTCTGGTACTAATATTCGGCTGCGTTTCAACTGATTGGCTTCAACTGAGCATAAATCTTCAAATGAAAGTCAAAGAGTGTTCTTGACATTGTACAAGAACACATAAATGACCCCAAATGAAGAAAATGCGTTGCAAATAAAAAAATTGAAATCCTAGCATGCATTTTATAAAACAACGTACTATATGGAAACTTAGGTACATTTAATCGTAAAATTATAAATATAAGGGAATCTACTCACCTTTCTGCGCAGAACAACTGAATAAACATAAAACTTCAGCGAAATATCAGTTGGGGAATAAATAGTTTCAAGAATCTAGTCTAAATCAGCTGTTTGGGTACTTTGTGTGCCATTGCACACATGGCGTCGCATTCATGTACTTCCGCGAGAATTCACTTAACCACTGTTTTCCCATTATGAATCTCGTCCAACCACTTTTTCCTCTTTTTTTTCGGCCGTTTGTTTTCCTTTTTTTCACTGTTTTTAGCCTTTTATGCTTTACCATTGTCCTAGTGTAGGCCTTACCTACCACTATCTCTAAAATACCGGATACCCCCAAAATTGTCCTGAACTGTGCCTTTAATATGCAGGGCAAAAACCTTATTACTGATGGAGGAAGATCTTTTAGCATCTTCAAAAAATGAATTTTCCCGCTAAACTAGTAAAAATTCAGCTTGGATCGACCGAAACGATAACCTTGACTTGAATAAACAATAAACTCAAAACAGACATAACCTGTAGCTTGCTGTCATAGCAATCATTGCTACAGTACCATTGAATGATTTCATCGAGAACAACACGCTACCAATCCATACATATGCTTAAAAGAGAATTCTTGTAGAAATTTAAAAAAATAATAAAACCGTATACACGACCGCTGAAAAGACGAGATATCAATCAATTATTTTTACTCTTCAGCCCTCTTTGGTTTCTTATACAGCACAAAGTACGCCTGCCTTCTGACGGAAGTATGGTTTATTTTCGCGCAAAGGTAACTTTTGAAAGTGTTATCATGATAAAAGTAAGTGATAATCAATCCCGCTCCCGGGATGTCTCCTCGCAGAGCGCACAAGTACTGGAAATAAGTGCAACAATTGGAAGCATAGAGATTTATAGAACTAATGCCACTAAAAATGTATATCTTACTATTTAGACCGATGAAGAGGGAACTTCGATGCCCTTTGGTTATCGATCGCAAAAACTTGTGACGAATATCCATTATGGGGTCCTCTCTGACTCACACTTACCGGATGTCTACGGCAGGTTTGAATCCATTAAACGAGAACAGAGGCTGGAGTTAGTTTGTTTTTAGTCGTATTTCAAGATGCTAGCAACTCCATAGAATCAGTGCTAATACATTCGTGAGTACTGCATAGTATCCCCACTAATTTCAAACGACTGGAAGATCAAGGCGGACCGGACAGCGGAACAATTATAGCGTCTGGTTTGATGGGCAACGCGGTATAGGGTACAACGACAAAGATGCTGTTTAGTGCTCCCAGCTAATTTATTGGAAAGGAAACGATTAAATCAAATAAACAACCATAAATAGTTACCTTGAGTAGAAGTTACTATAGTCGGTCCAAGATAAATGGATATGCACATCATAAACACAGGAACGCAAACAGTCATTGTGATTGCCGTGGTCTAAAAACATCCTGCATTATAGATACGGAATCTATCTATCCATCTATCTATCTATCTATCTATCTCAGAGAGGTTCATCTGCAAAATAAACTTTCTCAAGTTCTTTCGTATTTTTTGTAGCAGCTTACCTGGACGACTAATCCAGACATAGCGCTTTTATGCATTTTTCTAGACATTTCGCTGAATCTTGCTCGGTTTTGAAGTATGACTGAAGTGTGTTTTATGATTACCACGAGTATTGCAAATGAAATAACGGCAAGTGCGGTAGCACTATAAATCCATAAGAGAAAGGTTGGCCCTCCAAGAAGTATGAAGCTGTCATCAAGGAATACCGTAGTGTCTATCTGAAGATGTATAAATGAGGTTAGGAAGGAGCTAAAAATTTTTCAAGCGATAGTTGACGAACTTTTGTTACTATAGATAGATATATGTAGTAGATAGATTACCTTTCTTACTTCAGCGACGCTCTCATCGTGATCTTTGAATGCTAGGGTTGCCAAAGGTAATGAAACAGCAACCGACATTATATATGTACCAGCAATAATAATTGTAAGAACGCGATTTGAAATTTTTATAAGTGTATCGAATAAGAGAAGTTGATATCTATAGAAGTAGGCTGCAGTCAGAGCGTTAGTAACACAGCAGTAGAGTACCGTATGAATACCCTGAAAGTAAGATTCTCTCAGAAAGCTTATGAAGATTTTGTTGTCACACAATGCATTAGTACTATGGATGAAGTAGTATTATTGGCAATATAAATAGCGATTTCCATTATTCTTATTAGTGTTTAGTTGTTACAATAACCGATTTACTCGGAAATCGCCACAGTAAGTTTCGCATCCTTGTGCTTTAATTGCTTGGACGAGGTTTCGTGGTGCCCTTTTCACTTACTGGAAAAGAATATGCCTCATTAAATTGTCGTGACCACAGATCCTACTCATTTGCAGATTTAGCACAGCTTTGGCCTCCCATCGTTACGAACTGCCCAGTTTTTAGCTTCAGCAACCCATACTCCCTAATTTACGAACGAACCATTTTTGTAACCTACTTGGAATTCAACTTTTCTCGGAGGTAGCTTTGAGAAGTTATGTGGAATCAGCTAAACCGTATTATGATCATGTTCAACAATCCTAGATGGCTTTCGTCTTCTTTCGAAGTCACAGAGTGACTAGATTGCATTTGTTTCTATTTATTAGTTTCTCTTTGAGAAAAGGGCTTTTTCCTACTTTTGATCCTTTTTAATTAAGTATAGTTTCTGTTCGATCATATTTCTTGCTAATGCAATCGTCTCTGCCTCGTTGACGTTACACGCTCCTCTATAGGCTTATGCCATTCAAGAAAGTAATAAGATCGTCAAGGATATTGACTTACAAAAGCATATTTCGTTGGTATTTTGAACACCTTGCACAATAATCCTTCCGCATTGACTCCAAAATGTGGAGGCATCCATATATTAGATAAAAGTATGGTGTAGTATATTGTTTCTACATAAGCTGCAATCTAAACATGGAAGGGAAGTCTGTTGGTATGGAACTGTAAGTGTGAGGGTGTGAATGAATGTCTGAGAGAAGAGAATGAAGTCCCCGCTTGAGTTCGAATCCAAAATCAGGAAAGGAAAAGGGTGTATTCTATGTAATGCGATGTGGAAATAAGGAGCAATAGAGTAGCCATAAGAAATAAAATCAGTGTTCTGAAGGAATGTGGGTTGAAGAGAATGCCAACTGATCGTGATCCTTTCAACCTTCTTATACTCCCATTTCTTCAGAAATTTGAAAATTCCTAATCAATTCTTGAATTACCTGTATATTGAGCAGATAGTATTTATATGTTTTCATTCGAGTAGGTGAGATTTTGAATATCAAATATAAAGAATATATAAAAGCAATCGTCGTTATGATGGCGACAACATGAAACGAGTAAGTAACACTCTTGACTAACTCCTAAAATAGGTTGAGTAATGCGCCTCTCAACTTTAATCCTTTCATGATAAGACTTACGATTGTCATATCTGGCGGTTAGGGCCTTTCCTTTCCATTAGCTGGTAACTGCTTTCAAGAAGACTCCTGAAAAGCATGATTTCGAAACAACTTTAACTTGGAGCTACATAGTATTTCGCCGTTTTTGACTGTTGACCTTATGCCTTTTGCTTCGCAGCAACTGCCAAGGATTGGGGCTGACTTAAGAAGAAGGAAGAGGCTAATGGGGTAGGTTTCTCCGGGCGAGCTAGCGATGTTTCAGATTTTACTCTTTTCAGGCATGGTGACACACAGAAGAAGGGCGTGTAGCGAATCTATCGCGAAAGCGGTGNTGATCCATTCGAATCGTTCGCTAGTAGGAGGCATGGCAGAAAGGATTAGACCCTCAAATGGGATGACGACGTACACAACAATGTAGATAAGAGCTCAAAAGGAGGAACATGTAAGGGCTCAGAAGGAACGGAAACATAGGAAGAGTATCTATCAGCAGAATGGGATTTTTATGAACTGGTGAATACCAGAATGAGCAGAAAATTGAATGCACGAACTCGTTTGCTGTTTTTGGATTCGATCAAGAATAAAGTTGAGTTTGAGCAAGAAAATTCCATTAGTGGATCCACTAACGAAATCTACCAAACTCAGGTAACTCTGTCATGAAGGATCCCCCATCAATTTGTGGATATCAGATCACATTTATGTAGTGAATACATGGAAAGCTATGAATAAGCTCTTGATCCCACCAAACAAATGAATTTTGAAGGTATACAGTATAGGTAGTTTTGTAGGGACCTATGCAAGAGATTCATCATATTACACCCTTCCTAAAAATATATTTTTGCCTCAGTAACAAATGTAAAAGTTGTGCCTCATTCTAAGCTTCTAGTCCTAAAAATGTGCCTCCTAGTCTAGGCTGGTTAGCGAAAGCCCTATAGCGTATGAATAGGACGTGTATCTTACGTGGTCGGTTCCCAAAAGTGTTCATGCGAAAGCATACTATGATGCGATTGTATTGTCCAATAGCTGCAGGCCTTCTCACTAACGGTTGTGTAGGCAGCAGTTTTTGATGTTGCAGTGAAAATCACTGAAGCAATGTAGTAATGATGCTTGTCACTACGATGACACATGGTATTATATCCAAAACATTACTGTCTTACAAATCTGAATTCAAACACGCTTCGTGAAGCGTGTATAAGAGTCTGGACCGAGCGATTTTTGCAAACTGAAAACCAGACGATGCAATGTGAGCTCCCGATGAATCCTTGATAGGGGGTCGTAATAAATCATTGCTCTCATGCTCACCACTTGAACACTCAATAGAACCCCTGTCGTCGTTCGGTTCATTCATAAAGTGGTTTGTTCAGTGAATAAAATCTGAACTGCTGTCATGGTGTGTTACGAATCGGTTCAGAAAAGGTGAATATACGTCAGTCTAGCTAACGTAAAATTTGCTTTAAAACATACCCAAACCAAGAGAACTCCTTCTGCATAGGACCATCCTTTCTGTATTTTCGATCTGTCTCGCCTTGAAGCTCATACGCCTTTGGAAGCGCTCCTTGTCAACCCCGTGAACGTGCACTAATTAGCTTCTGTAATGAAGCGTCTGATCGTCCACTAATGAAGAGAGCTGCGGTTTTCCCTGGTGAAGCGGTCCAGCTACATACACAAAGAAAGAAAATCGAGCATGCCAAATATTCCCACATGCGCTCCCAGATCCAATATCATTTAACCACCAAAATTCAAATTTTCAGCTAACTTTACACTTTGGATTGGAACGAAGCGAAAGTGGAGGTGAAGGTTAAGTTGCAGAGGATGAACTGTATGTGAGAAGGCTTAGAGGTATATCCTAGCCATTCACTAATCTCATCAATGATTGAATAAGTACAATGTATAAGTACATACGCGAAGTACCACATTCATACATCCAATAGAAATGCTTAACATAAACTCTCCTTAAAGTCTTGGGGCATTAATCAATCCTCTCTGAGGGATGCGCTCACACATTCAACCTTATCAGAATCGTAGTGTCGCATTGAATGCGTATGTGGCCCATACAATGACCTGTGGTGGCCAGCCGATGTATAAATCAGTGTTTTTATCCTCCCGGACGAGTTTGGTACCAATTAGCCGACCCCGGGGAGGTCTGAGGCCTCGTTGGCCTGGCGGGATATCGATCCAGGATGAGTTCTTAACATACCAACATAACATACGTACTATGACATATCCTTCCCAATCGCCACATCCTTGATTTTTGGGGACAGACGCTTCCCTCCAGATTTACGTCAGCGACCAGCTAACTATTTGAGCTTGTTCCCTACAATTGTGGTATCTTTCTCTGATTGAAGTTCTCGATTATTTGAAATGCCATCGCTATCCTTGGTGTGAGTAAATTGCTGACTACTCTAGTAACAAGCTTCTATCCTTGAACGTAGTGCTTTTTGAAATATCCAAACGATTTCTTGTGAGCGAGCAGTGAAGAAGGATAGGAAAGCAGATGTTGGAAGCGTTTATTGGTTAAGACATCTTGACGATGAGTAGTGGAGTACACCAGTTAAACTCTTCTTCCCAGTCAACAAAAAACGGTGCCTGTTCTTGTGCTCGAATTCCAACGGCTATTGCTTCGCCATATTAACTATTGCAGTATTTGAACCATTTTATTTTAGATATGTCTGAGCTGAAGAAGAAAACCAGTAGGATAATAGGACATATGTGCTGAATATTCCGCCGGCTTTTTAGCTTTACATCCACCCCCACTGAAAAGTCTCCTGACGTTGGAAACAATTCATTAACACAGCTTGCATTCTGCAACCGCCAGTGAGTGTAGGATTGAGCAAGCCAAAAATGGATGCTGCTTGTGACGAAAACATTTTTCTCAGCGTCAGCGCAATCTAGCTCAAAAATGAAACGGCTCATGAGGGCATGGGCATAGAAGAGTTCAAAGAAATATAGAAGAATGGGCTTGAAAGGTATGAACTTGCACAATTACCATTTGTTACTGCAGGTCAGCTTTGATAACATAGCGCTTGTAAACAAACAAAGAGCGAATATATGTAGGTATTAAAGCCCACTAATGAGTGGATCATTATGAACCCTCTGGCTCTCACCAAGAATAAATCCCATCACTATGACTGCTCTGCTATGCCTGGCTTACTCAGGTGCATGTGGTTGCATAACCACCTGTGAACTTGAATAGTAGTTGTTCGGAGGTTATGAAGAATCTCATGAGAAGCTTCTCAGAAAATCACTCAGGAAGAAATTCGTACGTCACCACGAGAACATTTCATCCATTACTCGAGACCTTTTAGCAGATAGCCAAAGTACTTTGCAGGACGATGGCGATTTAGTCGTGCAATACCAAGGAATCGACACAACGAAGAAGTAGGCACAATAGACACCTCCTTTCCTGCGGTCATTCTTCCACATTCACCAAAAGTGCGTAAATATCGTTTCCAACCAAATAATGACTATTGTGCTCCTGAGAGTCCTCCACTCAAATAAATCCCTAACAACATCCCTTTTTTAGATCCCGCGACCTATTCACTTCATCTATCGCCCTGTCTTAAGTATTACGAATATTACTGCGGAACGATTTATTGATAATTTGTATAATTACGCCTTACTTCCTAAGGTACCCCTTGAAAGGTTGATTGAATGAAAATCGTTATACTCTTCGTCCAGGATAAATTTCTGCAATTCTATTGGTCAAGGGTGCAGCATCATCCCATGCAAAAAGTTCATGCATAAAGCTCCATTAACGTAAATTTGTACAGAGAAGACCCATTTCATTCAGATAAGTCTGACATCATGGAGTTGATACCAGATTCATCTGAACGAATTGACAGGGATGTATCCACTATGTAGGCTCAAATTTAAAAGTTTATAAGAATATGATTTTTTTGGTTGTTGTCTTCCCTGACACATCTTTGAATAGTCCAACTGTTCCAATCAGAAAAAAAACGAATCTTAACTACAAGGACATCTCTCACTTTTCATATTTTTCTCCTGAAGGTGAATCATCCATGACTATCGTAAACATGCCAGAATAGTGTAAACATTCTTTGCCCCATGACATTTGGGCTGTATATCGCATGAGAAAAGAGTTTAGGAAGTTTTTTGTAAACATGAATTCAAGAAATATTCATAGATGAACTACAGTTTTACAATTGGCGCAGTAGAGATCGTCGTCATCGTTGACATGGCTGGTACGGCAGGCTCAATCTTAGGCCAGATTCGGTAGAGGCCCGTGACCTTCATGAAGTGCTCTCTGGAATGCCTCTGATTAGATCGTTTAATCTATACATAGTTTACATCTGATCGTGTTTTACCTTTTGCATAAATATTAATTATTCAAACTTTGCCCCGGAATCTATTTCAACTATTATACTTCTTGGAATATTGTCCTTATCAAAAACAAATTTCTGAAAGCATTTGACGGGAATTTAGAAAAAGAATAATAAATATTTGCAATAACTTAGAATAAGAATAATTAATTGCGATATTAGTTTTATGTGTTCTTGGTAATTATCGTATACCTGCTTTAATAAAAATACTGAAAAAATTTGTTTCCAGTCTACGCCTCGGTCTAAAAGTCCTCAGAAATCTTCTAAAAATGAACTTTTCTGCTAAACTAGCAAAAATTCAGCTTGGATCCAGTGGAGCGATAACTTTGACTTGAATAAACGATAAACTCAAAACACACATAACCTGTAGCTTGCTGTCATAGCAATCATTGCTACAGTACCATTGAACGCTTTCATCGAAAACAACACGCTACCAATCCATACATATGCTGAAAGGAAATTTTCTTGTAGAAAATGGTAATACAACCGTATACACGACCACTGAAAAGACAATATATCAATCAGTGATCTTTATTCTTCAGCCCCCCTTCGACTCCATATACTCTCCGTAACGTTCCTCTGGTGCACTGGTTCTGGGAGAAAGTGCAGCACTTGGAAACATAGAGATGTTCAAAAATAATGTCGCTGAGTATGCTGCATATTTTGCCATTTTAGCCGACGATTAAGGGACCTCGATGCTCTTTAACAGCTCTCCTTATGCGATTGTAAGAACATGCAGAGAATATCTAGGCAGAGGTCTGCTCTTATTCATTCTTACCGGCTGGGCAGGAGTATTTCGTCTCCGGCTGGAAGAGATTTTTTGGTTGGAGATGGTTTGCTCCTAATCAAAAACTCTAACACATGTTCAATAAAATCAGTGATCGCATCTAAAAATACAGGCGACTCTCCTGCGCGTGTCGCGTGCGCAGCTCTGTTCTGACATGATCCCGAAAGGCTAAAATCATTTTGTTTGCTTTTGTTCCGAAAGGCTAAAATCATGTTGTTTGTTTTTGTTGAAAAGAAAACACGTTCTGGTCTATTTAACTGCTGGAATGAATTGTGGAAAAACCTCCAACTTACAAGCGGGCATCGTGAACGATGAATAGCAACTAAGCTCTAACAAGAGGACAGCCGATTGCTTGAAGAGCTTATAAGAGTGAAGAGCTTGGGAACATAAACAAACTCCTAAGCAAGTCAACCTCACAACGTCATAAACAAAACGTCGAGGAATGACAGCTAGTCGCTCAGAACTCAGAATAAGGTGTTACAAATGTATTATAGAAGCAAACAATAGTGAAATAAGGTCACTCGAGGAGTATCTAGCACTTCTGGCAATGGGCCAAAAGCCGAGCACGCGACGCGAGCCGGAGAGCCATCTATATTTTTGGATGCGATCCTGATTTTTTTGAACTTATTGCTTAGTACCCCACCACAAATTCAAAAGATCGAAACCTAAGACGGTCTGGACTACGGAACTATCAGAGTTTCAGTAGCAATGGGCAACGCGATGTCGCATAAAACAAGAAAGTTGTTCCGTGTTCCCAGCTAATACATTAACGGGAAATGATCAGACTAAATCAAACAATCACAAATAAATACCGTTAGTAGAGGTCACCATAGTCGGTCCGAGATAAAAGGATAGGCACATCATAAACACAGGCACGCATACAGTCATTGTGATGGCTGTAGTCTAAAAACATCCTTTAGTAAAAAAATTAGGGTGGCATTCTGTGTATTTTCAGATTGCAGCCGTTGCTAAGGAAATTAGTCGTATCTATAATGCACGCAATCTGTTTGGATTGTTTCCAGTCCCAAGTCCTAGAAAAAAGTTCTTTTTACTTATTTATTTATTTATTTACTTGTTTATTCATTTATCTATATATAGACAAATGAATAAATAAATATATATATATGTATACCTACACAAATGGACAGAATCATAAATAGAATCGAATCATATATGTATATCCATTTATTTATGATTCTGTCCATTTGTGTAGCAGATTCAGATAGACCCGAAATTTTCTCACATCTAGCTTTCAGTTTTGAGGGTAGGATTGCGTCTCAGTTGCGAGAATGGACTTATTCGATTTCTTCCAGAGATTCTTGTCGTAGCTTACCTGGACGACTAGGCCAGACATAGCGCTTTGATGCATTTTCCTAGACATTTCGCTGAATCTTGCTTGGTTTCTAAGTATGATTGACGTGTGTTTTATGATCACAATGAATATAACGAATGAAATAACGGCAAGTGCAGTGGCATAATAAATCCATAGATGGAAAGTGGGTCCTCCAAGAAGTATGAAGCTGTCGTCAAGGAATACTGTTGTGTCTGTCTGAAGGTCTATCAGTGACGTTATGGAAATGTGAAATTGTATAAGCAATAATTAGGGAGTTCATGCAACCACTTTACCTCCCTTACTATGGCGACGCTCTCATCATGTTCCTTGAATGCTAAGGTTGCTAAAGGTAATGAAATAGCAACCGATATTATATATGTACAGGCAATAATAATTGTAAGAACGCGGTTTGAAATTTTTATAGCCGAATCGAATAAGAGAAGTCGATATCTATAGAAGTAGGCTGCAGTCAGAGCGCTAGTAACACAGCAGTAGAGTCCCGTTAGAATACCCTGAAATGCCAGTACCTCATCAGGAAGCTTCTTGAGGAGTCCTTGGCCGCAAAAAAATCACTAACACCATGGACGTGAAGGAAATACTGGCAATATAGATGGCAAGTTTCCTATGCTCTGCTTGGCCATTTCAGTCGCTCTTTCCTGTGATTCAGGATGAACCTCGATCGGTTCTATTCACTCACTGAGAAAAGAATATGGCTGACGTCATCGTCGTGACCACAGCTTATGCTCAGACGCAGGATACACCTTTGGCTTCCCATAGTCAGCTCACCCGTCTTTACGAAGCGATTCCATCCCACGGTCTTCAGTTGCCCACGCAATATGTAGCTTCAGGAACCATGAATTCTTTTTTTACGACCGAACTACTTTCGGCAACCTACTTGGGATTCGATTCTTCTCCGAGGTAGCGTTGAGATGCTAAAAGAGTACCAAATGAGCTGCTGTATTCCGATCACGTCCAATAAAAAACATTTTATAGGACGATCTCACTTCCAACAAACCCAGAAGGCTTCCTTCTTTCTTCTAACCATAAGCCACGAAGTAACCGTGAATTTCTTTCGCTTCTATCTAATTTCTCCTCATAGAAAATTTTTCCCTTTGCCGTTCCTTTCCAACTAGTTTTACGTAACTCCAGTTGATGTCACAACATGTTTTGCTGCTGCGATCATCTCTGCTTCGTTGATTTCTCAGGCTCCTTTCTAGCCTTATGACGTCCAAGAACTCATGGTCATTTAAACATTGACTTACAAAAGGATATTTCGTTGGTATTTTGAACACCTCGCACAGTAATCCCTCCGCATTGACTCCAAAATGTGGAGTCATCCATATAGTAGATATAAGCACGGTGTAGTATATTGTTTCTACATAAGCTGCCACCTAAACATGGAAGGGAAATCTGTTGGTATGAAGCTATAAGTGACCAGAGAAATAGATTTACTTTTGTACAATACGATGTGAAAACAAGGAGTAAGGGAATGGCCATCAACGGAACAATGAACATGCAGTGGATAGCGGCTTGAAGGAATGTAGGCTGATGAAAATGCCAGCTGATCAAGGTTTTTTCAACCTTATCAGATTCTTCAGTTCCTCAGAGAGCGGTAACCTCTGGAAACTCTCAATCGACTCTGAAATTACCTGTATATTGAGTAGATAGTATTTGTAGGTTTCCATTCGTAGAGGTGATATTTTGAATATCAAATATAGTGAATATATAAATGCTATCGTCGTAATGGTGGCGACAACATAGAACGAGTAAGTTACACTGTTGACCAATTCCTAAAATAGATGGGCCAAAGTATCTACCAACTTTAATCTTTTCACAAAATAACTTACGAGAGTCATTTCTGGCAGCAAGTTTATTGTCTATCCAGTTGTTGATGGCCCTCAATTAGACCTATGACAATCCGTGCTTGTGAAACAATTTCAACCTGGAGCAACACAAATTTTCGGCATTTTTCGAGTGTTCTTTTGCTTCGCTGCAACTGCTGAGGCTTGGGCCGGCCTGGGAAAAAGGAAAAGGCTAGTGGGGTAAGGTGCGCTGGCGATATGCTTCAGGTTGCGCTCTTGTCAAGTAGGGAGACACTCAGATGAAGGGCGTGTAGCGAAGCTATCGCGGAAGTAGCAAGTCAGAATGTGTAGTGTACCTGGGTTGCTAGAGCTGCTTATCTGATGGTTAGTTGATCCTTTCGAATCGTGTGCTAGTTGGTGGCACGGCAGAAACGGTCAGACCCCCAAATGGGATGAACGTACACAACAACGTACATTAAAGCTCGAAAAGGAAACATCATATGGGAGCTCAGAAGGAAAGGAAACATAGGGAATAGTGTTACCCGTAAGAGTTCTTATATGGACGGGAAAATACCAGGTTAAGCAAAAGTGAAAACACCCATGCTCGTTTTTTGTTTTTGGATTTGATTGATAAATAAAGTAAAGAGGAAATCCTTCAGTTACTTCACAGAGGAAATCTAATCAACTTAGGTGAGTCCCTCTTGAATTTGAAAATGTCACATCACTTAAATGTAGTAAATAAATTGGAACACAAGAATAGGTCGTTGATCCCTCTAAACAAATGAGCTTTGAAGGTAGACAGTATGTCTAGGTCGCTATGAAGGGACTTCTCTCCAAGGATTCATTACAGAACACCCTTTCTAAAAACATGGTTTTGCCCCAGTAACAAATGTAAAAGCTGGGACTCATTCTAATCCTCTAGTTCTAAAAATGTGCCCTTCAACTTAGTTTGGGAAGCGAAAGCTCTATAACGTTGAGCAGAACGCGTGAATCATATGTGGTCGGGTCCAAAGTGTTCATGCGAAAGCCTACTATGATGATGATGATGATGGCTATGATGTTTCCGATGTTGCAGTGGAAATCACTGAAGCAAGGTAGTAATGAAGCTCGTCACGACGATAACAGTCTTATCAACAGGTATCGGATACAAAACGCTATTGTCTTTCATTTTTGTATTCAGTCACGCTTCATGATGCGTGTATAGAGTCAAGACTGGAGTGGTTACTGTAAACTGACAGTCAGACAATGGGATGTGAGCTTCGAAACGTGCTGGTGAATCCCTGATAGGGGGTCGTAATGGACCTTTGTTCCGATGCTCACCATTGAAACGCCCATTGGAGCTCTTACCGTCGTTCGATCCACTCCAAATTCATTTATTCAGTAAATGAGGATTGAGCTGCCGCCATTGTATGCTACCAGTCGAGTCAGAAAGGCGGTATGTATGTGGCCTAACTTATGCGGAAGTTTGTCCTCAAAGAGACTCGGACCAAAAATGCTCCCTCTGCCCAGGCATTTTTGCCCCACCACCTACCTCTTTTCATTCCCTGCACGTTTCATTGAGAATTTTCGATTTGACTCGCCTCGAAGCTCTACCGTCCCTTAAAGCCCTCCTTGTCAACTCTGTGAGCCCGCACTAATTCGCTGCTGTAATGAAGCCCCTGATCGTGCACTAATGAAAAGAGCTGCGGTGTCCCCTGGTGAAGTGGAGCAGCCACATACGCGAAGAAACCTTGCAAATTTATCATGCCAAATATTCTCACACCTGCTCCCAGAACCAGTACCGTTGAGCTGCCAAAATTTAATTTTCAACTAACTTTACACTCTGGATTGAAACGTGGCGAAAGTGGAGGTGGAGGAAAAGTTGCGAAGGATGAGCTGTAGGTGAGAAGGCTTAAAGGTATATCCTGGCCATTCTCTGACACCACCAATGCTTGTATAAGATACATACGCGAAGTACCAATTACGCACATCCGATCGAGATGCTTGACATTAGGTTTCCTTAAAGTCTTGAAGCGTTAATCAATCCCGTTTGAGGGATGCGCCCACGCATTCGACTTTCATTCAGAATCGTACTGGCGCATTGAATGCGTATGTGGCCCATACAATGACTTGCGGTAGAAAGCCGACATACGAGTCAGTGCTCTTATCCTTTCGGACGATTCTGGTACCAACTAACCAACCCGGGAAAGATGGGCTTGGTGGGCCTGGGCGGATATCGATCCAGAATGAATCTTAACATCCTAACACATATCCTTCCCCATCCCACCTCCTTGGTTTTTGGACACAGCCGTCATGTTGTAAAAGTTATGTCTCTCGTGCGAGGAATACCCACTGGATTACTCTGGCTCGCGACATGGACGAGTGGTGACGTCATTGACGCTCTCGAGGGAGTGGATGACCAATTGGATGACAGATGATACCGGGGATACTTTCTCATACAACAACTACATACGTTCCTATTTAGTTACATACTTAGTTACTCGCGAGCACAAGATGTTCCTAGGTACAAACCGAGTTCAAAAACGATTGCTGTAAAAACTAGTACCCGAACTGATGAAAGATTATATGAAGACACTTGTGGAAGAAGAACGGTTTGAGAAGTTCGGTGATGATGCATTTAGTCATATGACACTTCTTCTATTTTTCATCTTAAAAAATTATGCTGTATTGCCATTGAACGTTCTCAAGCGAAGCCAATACATTTTGTTTGTACAACGTTGTTCAGGAAACCATTTGTGGCTATTTTGTGAATCATTCTGACAACTGTGACGTGATCACTTCAATTCCTTTATTCATATGTAGCACGGACCAACCTGCATACAGACAAAGGAGCCTGCTATGTTAACAAAGTGCTCATAACGTCAGCAAATCTTTGGATATTTATGGATATAAAAGCCGTAGAATGAGAGCAGGATCATGAGCTCGCATCGGCTTAGCTCTAACCATCATTCAAAATATGAACCCCGTCACCCTGCTCGCTTTACTGTGTCTATTTTATTCTGTTGCACATGGATGTGTAACCACCGGTGAACTTGAATACGAGAAGTTTGGAGATTATGAGGATGAGCATAAAAAGCTTCTCAAAAAAGCTTTCAAGAAAGATTTCGTACGTTACCAAAGCTCACTTTGTAACATCTAAGAGTTTTGTAGTTTTGGCAGGAAACCAGATCATTCTGCAGGAAAACGGCGATCTAGTCGTGAGTTATCAAGTGGATCGGGACGACGAGGAGCTTGGCGCGCCACACGTCTTCTTCCCATCGGTCATTCTTTCACGTTCATCAAAAGTTCGTGCTCAACACTTGAAGTCAAGTTTTGGCGGTTGTACCTTCATGAGTTCTCTACCCAAATGTTGATGACTACTGCTCAAGAACGTCTTTATTTCAGATCAAACGTCCAATTTACTTTATACATCCAATGTCGTCGAAAATCTTCAAGAGAATTACTCCTCAAGAATTTATCGATACTTTGTATAATTGTACGCTTCCCGCAGTACCCCTTGTGCGGTTGGTCGAATAGAAAACTTTATTGTATCTGTTCTGGATAAATTTTTACAATTGTATTAGCAGTGATGGAA
Organism: Haemonchus placei; assembly: GCA_900617895.1. Lineage (NCBI taxonomy): Eukaryota > Metazoa > Nematoda > Chromadorea > Rhabditida > Trichostrongylidae > Haemonchus > Haemonchus placei. The sequence continues at coordinate 24,313 of UZAF01018819.1, forward strand.
CAGCATTATTCATCACACATTGAATACCACTAGAGTGAACTCCCTTAGAAAGGAGGCCGATGTCATGAGCTGCTGAAAGTTTATTGGGATTGATTACAACGCTGGGTGGGTGCTTCAAAGTTGGCCTCTTTAAAGTGCCCTCTTACTGTATTGTGTAGACACAAAGGCCAACTCACAATCAGAGCACAACTTGTCTTCCTCTTAAGAAGAACAGAAAAAAGCTGTACATTCGAGAATGTGGAGGAATTGGAAATACTGTCCTTCATCGTGATGAAATGGGAACATCAAGAGTTCTCCAGAAGTTGAGTGATAGTTCAAACATCCGCATGAATTCACAGGCAGCAAGCCAGCACACTAAGAAGGTGTGCATGAATGCCTTCATCTACATCTTACGTCTTACGTAGTGAGACTCCTTAACAACTCGTGTCACTGATTTGAAAGGCACATTGCCCCAGCTTAAGATCAAAATGATGCCCTATCTTTGATAGGGATGATGTCCTGTTATCTTTAGGGGATGCCTTTTCATAATCATGGATGTCATAGTATTAAAACTACCGCGGATCTTCACGACATGCGAATTGCGAGGAAACCCCAATAATTCTTTAGCTGTTGCTCAGCTTCCTCGAAATCGTTTAGCCTAAAACCGACACAAACTAAACGATGCTTTTAAGTGGGCTGCGGTGATCAATTGCCAGCAAGTTCAAGTTGGGGAAAGTAAACAGTCTGGAGCTCGTCATCAATGAGATAGTTAAAGATAAGCGCGACTTCTCAAAGGCAGGTCATTTTTGTTTTGATACATCGTGTCACGCTCTCAGGAAATTCTTGTTCTCTATAGCTAATTAGTAAACACGCCCAGGATCTCACATTAGTTGTAGTTTGAGTTGCTGATCATGCAAAACGTATACATTAAGCTGAGTGTCCATGGCACTACGACCGACTTGACCGAAGGATAGGTTCAAGAGACAGTTTTGCGCCGAGTATGAATACAGTGTCCTTGAGGCCAGGAGCTCATACCAGGCCGCAGCGTTTTAGAGGTTAATTGATATTTCAAGCACAAAGGTGTGACGTTCGAGTACAGAGATCACAACAAATGCTACGGTTTGTTTGAAAAATTTGGCGTCGTCTGACATGAAGATACATACCCGATAGCAAGTTGATGGCTCCAACCTCTCTAGGTAAGAAAAATTAGTAGGGCGGTATTCTAGGCTACTTTTCCGTTGATTAACTTGTCTTCAGGCATAAATACCTTCTTTATGTGATCCTTCAGCAATCATACATGGGAAATTATGATGGTAATTCTGTAGTTGAAATAGTTTGATCTTTTTTATGTAGGTACCGATTTGCGAGACCAATATCGGAATTATTTACTTGTCCCTTACTTAGCTGAGCTTTTTTGAGATAACGCGATTCTCAAGCAAGTATGGTAGCAGCAAACAATCCTTCCCGCATCCTACTTCCCACAAAAAACTATTTTCGGCGTGAGTCAAGCAATACACACCGCCAAAAACTGTTGCTTTGCCGGCATGCTCTGCTCGATACTTCTGGTCATATACAGCTGGAATAACGACCAACGAGTCAGAAGCATGGGTGTATCTGCCTACGTGTTCCAAATGGTATCGACTCTATATCCATCAGTCACCAATAATTGTTTACAAATCTTTTAACACGTCACGGAGATTAACAGTAAAGGTAAAGTTGTAAATTGAACCATTTGTTACTTTGATTAGGGTGAGGCAACGCCTCGGACCAGCATTTTAATAAAGCAATTAGACTGGACATTTTCAAAACTGTCCTTCGCCTCAAGCTTCAGGGGCCTCGTATCTTCTCCACGAGTGGCGTGTAGCGCTCCCCGCACTCGATCGCGCGCTATAAAGAGAAGATTCGGATTTTCCGTAGAAGGATGCGGCAGTTGCCACAGAACCACTGCCGCTGTCCGTGGGAATTCGGAGAGGGAGAAGTTCAGTCACCCAAGCTACAGCTGCGACTTCTAAGTCACGTACGATACATGCTCATCTTTACTTACAAGTATAGCCATTCCTTACAGTGTTTGCATTACCGAGGGATTGTATCTCTCTATATATAAAGCGGTTGCGTGTCTGTTTGTACGCCGATTTTTGCGTCCGTACGCAGAAAGTTATGTCGGCGCTATGAAGATTGGCATTGATGAGGGAAATGTTCTGTATTGATCTCACTTACCAGTAGGATTATTTGGTGATGTGTTGCACGCGTAAGCGCTAGAAGCCCAACTGGCCTTTCCATATTTTACCAACAACTCTGTACATGTACAATATCATGGACAGCTACATTCACTCCGTAACTGGCTCATCCTATTAACAGAACGTTCGCGCTTGTTATACCCACATTTATACTTGTAATGAATGAGAGGGATCGAATTGAGTAGATCCTGATATGCAAAGAGAAGCTTCGAAAAGCACTTCAAGGAAACTGCTCGAGTGGCGAATAGGTTTGGGACAGCTTCTGAGAGGAGGGCATTTCTGAGTGAATCCAGAAGCTTGCAAGCGATTGAAACGCAAAGCAGCCACACCTGTCGAAAGTAAAACAAGAATTCGACAAGATATTGGAAGAGCTGGAAAATTCCATGAGTTTCCGAGGAAGAACAGCTTTCCTAAGAATCTGACCCACTATTGAGAGCGATTTCTACCCTCTCTTGAGACTTCCCATCTACTGAAGTAAGTGGAAACATTATTTCTTTTTTCTGGTAGAATACATCTTGTCTATCTGATCACTTTCCCTTAAGGCCAGAAAGCCTGCAGGTCAGCTGAGAATGGTATTCTTCCATCAATCAATTCACTGTTTGTGTTGAATGTGATCAGATAAATAAGATGTTTCTTATGGGCAAGTCGCGAAAGAAAATGAAGGGTAAGAGAAGGCAATGGTCGTTAGAAATCTTTTCATCGAACTTCACAAAGTTTTTATTAGAACCTGACCTTTCCCTCTCGTCAGCGTTGAATCGTTCGCTTTCTAATCTTGAGCTTTTATACGAAGTTTCGTATAAAGCCCAGTTTCATGGAACCAGCACCTTAACAAGATTTTGTAAACTTTATGACCATCGAGGTTTTCGTAGTCTTCGTAATCTCGTACCTTCAACACTCCTCTTTCCCGAATTGGATAGTTTACCTCTATTGTTCCTTCGTTACTCCCGTTTCTTTGTACCATGACTACACTATATACTGTACATTTGTATTTAATCTACTTACTCTTACCTGATTTTTACTTTGCCCATTGCTGTTGGAAATCTTTTATCCTCACTCACACTCTTGACTCCACAACTGCCTAAAGTTATTAGGGTACTCCAAGGCCAGTTGGCGGACCTACTAAGCTGGTGACTAGGCCTGCAATCCATCTATGCGGCGTGCAGTGCACCTATCATTGTATCTTGTTCCAAAAATAGCTAAATAAATGAAAAGAAATGGGATAAGGGATGCAGATTCCTATTAACAACTTATTCCTCATGAAAGAACGGTCATGACTATTTTGGAACTCATTGCAACAACTGTGACGAAATCGTTTGCTCTCTTTTAGCACAGCACATAACTAATCAGCGTTTCACTCTGTGGCAAGTCAGCTAAGCTGACAAAGCGCTCTAGCATCACAAAATATTGAACAATCGAGTTTATAAAAGCCAAAAACTTATGTGGTTAACTGTGAGGTTGCATATGCCCTGCTACCATTTATTCGCTATTGGTGTACCGGATCGCTCTGGTTGCTGCCTTCTGTGGAGCGGCACAAATCTGAAGTCAAGAACTTGGACATGAGCTATCTGGAGAATATATGGATCATCATAGATTTCTTCTTCTTCACAGGAAATAGTTCCTCACAAGGAGTTTTGTATGCCTCCGCACTAATTTTTTTCTACGAACGCTATGTTCCAACAGATAAACCCGAATGCATTACAGGAGGAAGGCAATTCAGTCTTAAGGTACCAAGTGGATTGGGACTTCAACGAATTACCCATGACTAATATCAATATTCTCACGGTGATTTTTCAGGAATGATCCCTGCATCTCACTGAAAATTAATACGTTTTGTCAGTTTCCCATCTGATTGGAATGCGATTGCTACACTTCCGTTTCAACACAGACTGTCTATCTACTTCGTATAACGCCCAGAGCCAAATATCACGAACATTTTTGCCACGGAAGAGACACGGATATATTTGAAATTCGTACTCTTAGGAAGAACGCTGCGTTTCAGAAGAAGAAACAAACCTTACTATTGAAGCAGTGTTCGCATTCTCGTCAGAGACAGTTACTCAAGTTATTCAAACTCATTCACTACAAACGTTCTTCCCTAGATGGAGCTCTCGGTCACTTGAAGGGCCATTGCTATCCTCCGGTGAACAGGAGAATTGGGCTGTGGAGTATTTGTCACGGGTCAGGATGTTTGATGCTGATCAGCCTTACAAGAGCTTCCTATCCTTCAACTGCTTACCTTCTCCGAAATAGCCAGACAATTTTGTGTGAGCCAATATTGAGGATGAACTGAAGAACATTCCTTGGATAAAGTTATCGATCAGGGAATCATTCCGATGGGGGACCTTTATGGAGCTTTCAAAGGACACCAGTCAAACTCTTCTGATGGATCAACGGCAGAAATGCATCGGCCTCAGCTGAAATGTTTCACCGCCTGCATTTTTAACAATGGCTTCCAGAATATTCTCGAATACCAATCTTTTCACACGGAGAAGATTCTACGAGGGATGCCTTTTATATTTCGGGATTTGGAAACACTAGGGTAGCAATCTAGCAACTGACACCGCTATCGTAAAGTTTGGCTATTTTAAGGTTCCGTTGCAAAATTTGAGCGCGATTTGTATTGTTTACACTAAGTTATAAGATTTTGTTTCGGCCAAGTTATGGAGTTGAACCGTGGGCATTTTCGCGCGACAACTTTCGACGTGGACTAACTCAACAGCAAAGCATGGATGAACTTAGTTCAATTTTTGGTAATGAAGCTCCATCCAGGATCAGTGCTTATCGATGGTACAGTGAGTTCACCGGAGGTCGTAGTTCACTCGAAGACGAATTTCGAGGAGGTCGTCCA
>UZAF01018820.1:1819-29365 GCA_900617895.1 Haemonchus placei
GTTTCGCGAGCCTCGCCTTGTAGTGCACATAATAAATAGTTGAACTTCTGCAGTTTCGTCAATGGTTGGTTATGGACGTTTGCTACAAACAAAGTCCAAAAATTTTGGAACTCCCAAATTTTCCCATTAAACGATGGTATGGGAATGGGTGGCAATGTTCCCTGAGGGATCCCCATTGTCACGTGTTGCGTTTGGAAGTTAGGTGGTGATTGCGCGTGTTCGCGAATGCTCATGCGATTGCATTCTAATTCAATTGCCTTCGTATGCGCGAGTTCCATAGCATGGTGCGCTTTTGTCACATAGTCATCTATTTGTTTTTGTTGTTCCTCCGAGATCGGATCAGGCAATGAGTCACACAGCGCCGTGAAAGAATCTAGTGCTTCATGAACCAATTTTGCGCCCGAGTGGAGTTGTAATGCGACGGTTTGCGCTTGTTTTGATGCGACAGTGTCATAGAAGAAGTCGGGCTTTGCTCTTAGTATTCTTTCATTGTCCTTTAAAATGCGCTCTATGTTGTTACAATATCGCGTTAAAAGAGCTTTCTGTGATCTTAAGGATGTAGAGCTAGTCATCTTTACGAATCCTTATGAAAGACAAGAAGGTTGAAAAACTTTCGAAACCAAAGTCTTCAAGCGCCGTCGATGTAGTTCAAAAGACGATACTTCTTAGCGCCGTCGATTCTTGTTAGTTCCTGCGCCGGCGCACTCAAAACCGAAGGTAGAATGACTTACCAGCAGGTGACGGCCGATGCACCATAAAGTTGCCACAGAGATAGAGTCCGGAGCAGTCGTTTATTGCCAGACGCCCTTCGTGGTCCCTTGGATAAAACTGAACCTTACCCTACTATGGGAAGGCTCTATGAGAAAGATAATATACTGTATCATTCTATAGATCACTGATTATGCGCCTTATCGCTACTTCTTTCTTATCTTCATATCCTCAACACGTTCTGCCATGTGCTCCACAATTTTCTTCATTATACAAACTAAACACTTTTATTTAACAAACAACAATGCAATTTAAAATACTTTAAAGTGAAATCGCGAATCATCCGCGATACTCCCTGTTAACAAAACAAGGGGCAGATGCTTGCCGACGATTTCTTGAAAAAAGTGTTCACAGCTGATGGGAGCATACAGGGATAGACGGACTCTATTTGCGGCCAGAAATCTGTGTCGTATAAGTCCACGGATTGCGGATGTGGGCGCAGTAGATCGATGAAATACGTATGAAGGTTTTATTTCTACAACTTTTTATATGTACACTTGAAGATCAAAAAAGCTTCTTTGAGTATCGTTACGAAGATTCTTTTTTTTGCCATTTTTCCTTTTTTCATGCGTAGTTCGATAGGTCAGATGAAAGTGTCTCTGACCATGAGAGTAAGCGAACCTACTACTCAAGCGTCGAGCTAGTTAGGCGTACAACCCTTGTGACTCTGATTGAGCGAATCACGTTTAGGTAAAAACTCAATTCTTGTGTGCCTCTACATTTCTTGGAAAGGAAGTGTAAAATTGGCTTGAAGGTACTAATAAAGTCTGCTCATACTCTCCATGTTAGAGGGTAGCATTGGCTTGTAAACATCCATCTAAGGCATTATCGCATCACAGAAAGCGGCTTCTGGTTAGCTATCAGGTGTAAGTGTACTAGATGCAGCCCATTTACTGTTAGTCATCGCTGAGATCAGGTTCTCACAAGGCCCTCCAACCGACCATATAAGCCCGTTCAGCGCAACATCCAGCCGAAAGCGACCACCGACCGTTTCTTCTTCCCGACCACCACTGATTCCTTTTTCGAAATGAAACTGATGTCTGATATGCCCAAGCCAGAATGGAGTATGGAAAAGGAGACGGAGAAAGCCAATATCGAGCAGACGACTCCGGAAGATAGCATATCGGCTATCTTCTCCAAGCAAGAACCTTCACTTGGCTCAAAGATCGTCAATGTCGCGAAAGAGGCAACGAGTAGCGCTTGGGAAATGTGAGTTTTACTTATTTAGAAATACTTTTTACAAATGTCCTAGAGGAATTCGCCAGGATTTCCTCAATAAATTTCCAACTAGTGAACCTGCAAATATAAGATTTCCTCACTTCGAGAAATTGATTCTTGAATTGCATCGAACTCTAAATAGTTTTTGTAAAATTAACTACTTGCAAGTGTCAAGAGATGGCCCAGTAGAAATCGATAAGCATAACTTTTCTTTTTTTTTGTTAGCTTGTATGTAAATTAGAATGAGTTCGTCTGCATTGCTTTTGAATTTCACGTGAGAAATTTCGTGAGGGGTTAGGTATGCAGTCGTTTTTCCATCTTCAAATGATAGTAGTACTGAGAGTATTCTAGCAACCATCATATGTTTCTGATAATTTTTTATTGTTCAGGAAGAAAAAGACCTGTCCCTTGATGCCACAGAATACGCCATGCATGTCAAACAAATGCTGTCTGGAAAGATTGCCTGGTGTGCGACAACTCAAGGAAAAAATTCAGCCGACCAAGAAGAATGAGGCCTAAAAGCATTCGAAGTACCACTCACCTCACTACCTCAATGGACTTGTAAATAAGTATTTTTTAACGTATTGTATAAATATATCCAGTATCTGCTGTTTCTTTGTGTTTGTTAGGCCTTCGCTGACCTTGTTGTCTTGGAAATGTGATCTTTCCCAAGTGTGATCAAGTGATAGGCTGCTTAACAAGTTATTTATTGGTAGGAGAACGCCGCCGTGAGATCCTGGCGGATGTGCAAAGCCGGTTAGAGTGAAGGACACTCAAGTGTGGTTCCCTGAAGACTTTCGAGAAGACCGTGTCGGCGAGGGGCTTATGTGCAAGTACAATTTCTTATTAATTTGCTGTTAAGCTCGAGGTGACCGCGTCTCCTTCTCGAATGGGTAGCTACGAGAATAACGTTGTAAGAGTCTTCTTTTCTCGAATTTCGAGAGAATAGAAAGAAGCTGTAGGTATACGAGGTAGGCAGAATACAAGTTTAGCGCAGTTGGCACCACGAATTTCTGATTACTTCGGGAGGTGCTCTTTTTCATCGAAATTGAACCTTGTTGGAATAAAATATTTTGCTGGGAAGCCCATAAATGGTTAATGCCAACAAAGAAAAGGACGGTGAATCTTCCAAGTAACAAGTTCAGCATGCCCTTTCACCTCCTCTAGTAGCATTCTTTGACTTTGATAGTGGGAACAATGCATGGCGCATCCTAGGAAGTTCGCTCGACAGCAGATGTCATCTTCGCTTTTCTGCCGCGTGATAGCCCCTTTCCAATGATTCCACCAGGCCTTCGGATCGTCTGAGCCAGCTTGGATCGAAATCGTATGATCTATGTGGGATCAATCAAACAAAGAAGGTGGTCGATAATGACATGGTTCCACAGCCACTTCCTTTGCAGGTCTGTTGGTTATCTATCAGTCCTTGGAACATGGTTCGCTTCCTCCTCGTCTCCTTCCTTGTTTTTGTAGTAAATCGAACAATAGTGATAATAATGTTATGGTATTTTTGATTTTTACTTTACATAGTAACTTAGCTAAGTCATGATTCCCTATTTGTCATCGAAACTCACTCATGAAAAAAGCATCTTGGAGTTCAGGGTGATTTCTCTACCACGAAAGTACTCCATAATAATTCCGGTATGGTGGTCATGTTTCCACGGAGGTGACATCCACACCTCTTTTCTTTCTTAGCCCATTTGTTATCATCATGCTGAAGCAGTACCATAGCAAGTACTCCACAATGGGCCCTTCTCATGCCTTTGTATTCGTTCAAGAACGTCAATCCAGATTTTATTTCCAAGAATTGTCAATCTTTATTCAATTAAATATATGTATCTATGACATGTTATATTGCCTGACTCAATTCGCTATAAAATTTCGAGACGACGTTGTGGTATTTCGGGATTTTAGCCTGAATTAGGTCGAATTTGAGTAGGTTAGATACCTTTTAGCCTGTAATGAATGCTATTTTTGTGGGGCAGTCAAAGAGGGATAGGGAAGTGGTGTAAGCGCATCGGGCTCCGCTTCTCTCCCGTGCGGCCCTCTATAGGGATAGTATCCGTTCATCCGACTTGAACACTACAATGGCAAGCAATCCTGACTTCGCGCATAAGAGAGGGACCTGCATCTTGCTTTTTTTGGCATAAGTGCCAAAATGAGGTTTTACCAGGTTAAATGCACCAGTAAACTCGGTTCTTCAAATTCTACAAGAGGAGCTCAGAACTATATCAGAACTTCATTTTAGAAGGCCTTGACTATACGACATTTTTTTCAGTTTGAATGGGTTTGACAGCCTTTCTTATTCTCTTCTAGCTATGCTATCAATCTCTAATATTTTGAACAAAGATAAAACGGTTCGTGGGTAATTCGATCTATGTCGCTGCAAAAGTTTTTTCTCCTTCTCGAAAAGTGGCTATTACAGAAAAACGTTTGGCACGGACAATTTGAAGTGACTGGATTACCACAATAGTATGCTCGGGAGTCCGTCTTATTTTGCAGATTATCAGTGAGAGAAGCAGGTCAGTTCTGAGGTTTTTCAATAATAGTGACGTGAGCCTGCCTTAGTGTATGTGTTGCACTGTGCAGGGCAAATTCTCGGGAACCGGGATACTAAACATGTAGTTCTCAGGTTCAATTCAAAATCTTCCACTTCTTAGACCCGATAGAAACTGAAATTGGGATGATGGGAAGCCGACGATCGTTAGCAACTTTTTCCATTTTCCATTCGATCGGCATTAGCATGATATCATATAAGAAAATATTCACCCTAATGTAGTCGAGTACTGTTGAGTATATGAAAAAGTATTGCAATTCATTTGAAATGGCGTGCGCACGTTGTTTACGTATATCCATGGCAACCTCCTTTACCTGAAATTCATGAAAAGGCAGTACAAACAAGGTAAGAGTTGGCAATGAACAGTCACACGCACTTGCATTCTGACGCGCCTTGGCTGCTTTCATAGTCCGCGAGCGAGCGCGAGAGCCAGCCGGAGCTCTACTCATCCGGCGGTATCGACCAAGATTCAATTGTAAACAAGGGGCAGGCGCCGCCTCAATCGCTCGCAGGCCGAATTGCGGACTATGAAAGCAGCCTTTCCATTTTCTTGACTTGTAGGCATTTCTGTTTCATGGAGAACAAGCTGTGGTTTTGGAAAGCCCCGTGAATGCTACTGCACAGTAGCCCTACCCACAATACAATGGCACTGACCCGACAGCAGGTTGTTGCTGCTGCTTTCAATTTGGCATATATAGCCACTTCTTGGGTTTCACTGGTCAGCAACTGCGAACAGAAGTTAGTAGGCTTACCGATGCTTCATGTCCTTTGAATAGCCGGTTGCACATCTGATCGATTGCAATGTACGTGCCTGCTCTCCCAACACCGGCCCCGCTCACGATTGCCACGGAAGCGTTCTGAAGCCGTTCACTCATCCTTCAGAATCTCATCTGTCAGTAGAAACGCATACCGCGTCCAGTGTTTGCATCCACTTCAACAAACGAAGAACCATTCGACCACTACTTGGCACGGCTTTGTCCGGCCATGTTGTACAATGAGCGAGCCGAGTAAGAATCGAGTTCGAACAGCCGTCAGGCAGAACTTCGAGTGTGTAAATGTCGTGCTGGTCGAGGTGGTCCACCTTGAACCGACTTTTGTGGTCCGAACATTTCGAGAAAATGCTGCTGTATCCTTTTGAAAACCCCAACCTTTTTGTTATTGACAAACATCTTTCCATAGTACTTGTAACCGCCGCCATCCGTTGGAAAATACTCTTCACACTTTTGCATGCCGTCCTCAAAATAGTTACACAACATGACCACGCCAGCACACTGCTCCTGAAAGATCTCATTAATCGGAGTAACTCCCCACACCCAAACTACATCTTTAAACCTGGAATATCATGCGCCAAAAATCTTCTATACTATTCTCTTTGGGTCCTTGGGTTAGAATGTAGACTCGTTCGGCCTGAAGCAACAAAAATAAGAGTGGACTACTGATTTCTTCTTTTATCCCTAGGTTTTTGAGACATTTGTCGGGCTTGTGACACGATCGATAGTCACCCAACACGAATGTTTAGGGAGAGCAGGCAGTAAGGTTGTCTTTATAATCGTGTAATTCTCGAGTGAACATTCGATTTTTTTTTCGAGAAGTTTCGATCGCTAATACTATGTAAGGATTAGTTAGAAGTAGTGATCCGGAAACCAGGTCATCGCTTAGGATATTCTTCATCTTCCCGGGACGTAGGACGGCCAGAATTCTATCAAGGTCAGCCCCAATCGACAGGGGGCCCGTTATCCGTCTGGTGTAGGCTAATCGGTGTCAAACGAATTCTCTGAGATTATGGAATCAGGTGGCCCAAGTAGAGAGAGCATGGATGTGGACTAGATATTTAGATGGTTCTCAATTGAAAAGGTGTACGTGATGTATCATAGAGCTCTTGTCTATAGAAGAGAATTCACTCCCATCCAAAGCAACTAGTTTATGTGTAGGTGAATTATTCTGTGGGTGATGATTACCATTAAATTCCATGGTATTTACTTACCCTGTCCAGTTTCACTCTACTTGCATGTATGTAAGTGTTCATATTGGGTTCGCTCTGTTCAAGAATAATACGAGTCTCATCAATGCATTGAATTTCCTAAAAGAGTGAGAAAATGAGCCGCATTTTGAGATGTCGTCTTCCATTTTCTCTATCTGGATGGACCAGTACTCTTAGATGAATCAGTGGTGAGTTCAGAATGAATTGGGCAAAGCGTCTCGTTCTGCAAGGTGTCCCAAAAGTTTCCACATATTTTCCCGAGTCTTTCGGACGTCCCGAGTCTTTCGGACGTACTGATACAAGTTTCTAAATTATCACCTTGAAGGCTTGATGTGTCACGGGGTTTGTTGCCAACTTTAACGGAATTGTTTTTCAAATCGCTCAACTTATTTTACCTCCTCCTATTGACAAGTTATCGCTAGAGAAGGAGCATTTATTAGTGTATAATTGAAGTGCTAGATGCAAAAAAGGCTCAAAAATATTATAAGTGTGCGGAAACTCTTGGGACTCCCAACGTAGACGGCCATGCTAAGCTGCTTCATATTGTTCGTTTCATTATGATAGAAGCAAACACTTAAGAGTTACCGGAAATCGATTACGGTCCGGCATTGTGCAGAAAGTTCTGTAGCTGTCAGGCGGTGGCCGTAATTCCAATATCTCCCGACTCTCTCCACGAAGTGCTTCGATCCCTAGGATCGAAAAAAGATCTAATGCATACTGTGGTAACTTGTAATGTAAAATTGTCAAGGCGAAGTGAACACCTTATAGCTAAACTGGTACTGGGATCGTTTATTTAAATGAATGTGCTGGTGACAAGTAAGATAAATTTTGGTTTTCTTTGCTTGAACTCGAACGAGGTTGATAAGAAAACAACTTCATTTCGGCTAACGTTTCGGCTCGGATCGCCTTCTTCACACATCACATCACACACACGCACACAAACACACACACCAAGATACTACACAAAGTCACACACACAAACAAACACACAGAAAATAAGATAAATTTGGAAGAACGAGGGGCTTTCCTTCTAAGACAAGCCTCACACATTTGCTTCAGTTCCCCTTGGTCACCTGTCGTCCCGTTCATCGTCCATTGTCTTGAAGAGTAACGTCTCCAACCGTCTCTGTCGGGAGCCAGAGCAGTCCAGTGGATCGTTCATGCTCGAGAGATACAAGCCACAACATTCCTCAGGTTAGCTTCTTGGTGTTGACCTTACGCCCTAACGAGGGAACCAGTCAGTAACGGTTTTGGCCAAAAACCGAGATATAATATCACACGACGGGTTTGGCCCACCAGGTCTTCGATCTTCGTTGGCGGAGTTCGGATTTCCGAATTCCCTTCTGTTCTTGCGTGTATAAAGGAATTTCGAGCATTGTCCTTTCCACAGCGCGTTGAATGATGTGATTGCATGTTCAACGTGCTTTCGTAGAGTCCACTCTTTGAGGCGTATGTCAAAGCAGGAAGGGCTGCATTGTCGAGGAAAGGAGCGCGGGGCCGGATACTGTTTTCCTTCTTCACTACTGCCTTTTTCTTTTTCTCCGATTTCTTCAATGCTCCCCAGGCCGCGCAATTCCTTCTACTCAGCTCAGGAGACAGGTCATTCGTAACGTCGTTTTCTCGACCCAGATACACGCAGCTAGAAGGTTCAGACCCGTTGCCGTTCAGTATAAAAGGAGCTACAGCTACCGGCCCTTCTCTCATCAAAATTGTCTCCATTGATTTAGATTCACGAGAGCAACGCTGGAAATTTTGGGCGAAATGGTTCTGCCTAAACCCCTCTCTCCACGTTGCAATGGCTTCGTTATAGAGTGGTGAATCCCATCATGAAGTTGTTGAAGAGCTCACCGACCATTCGTATGTGTTGAGCAGGAACACCCTGGTTGCGCACTGCTTCAATTACCGCTTTTGTCTCGACAGTATGAAAGCCTCCTTCAAATCGATGAGCGCGGACGCGGATGTTCCGAACGTCAGACATATCGGTATCCCGTACTCTCGCAAAACTTCAATGAGTCTGGACTGTGTGTTTGCCATGGAACGTACTGAATCCTCTCCGAAATCTGGAAGAGCGTAAGGGGAGGAGGTATAACCTCAACAGAGCTGATTTCTGTCATCTCTGTTGAGAACTCCATTTCTGTATATCCTCCCCGTGCGTTCTTCCAGATCACAGGATCGCATGGAGCAGATATAAGAATAGAGGCTCGATTGAATTATGCGAAGAAGTATGCTCTTGATTCCTTTTGTACTTCAAAATCGGAAGGACGACTGCGTAATAACTAATGGACGGGCCTTATGGAATCGAGGCTGTTCAGAACGGTGGAATGCATGACGCATTTCGATTCATCACATTTCTTTACTCTCTATGAAAAGCGTCCAAATTCGCCGGATAATAGTATGAAATTGCTAGCTCAGAAAAGTCAGAAAGCTCAAGTCTTGTCCCGGCCTATATGAGATCTATATCTCGTTCTTTTCGTCATATTGCCCATTGAACGGAATATCCATGAAGGTCCCAAAATATATACAGGCCTTAGTGGAATTTTTTACGTGAAGATCGCTACGCAAAGTTGTTTCTAATGCGAGCTTTCGCTGATATACTTCATAGTTTTCCTTCTGCTTACATACGAGGCCTAACTTTCAAGAAGAGTTTGAGCACGTGGCGCATATTGGCGAATTCACTGTAGCGCTAGACCATAACCATCTTAGCATACCTGATTCTGTAGCATGTTTAACGAATTTCTCGACGACTCTTTCAACTTCCGGTGATAGGACGGGAACTTTGCTAGCCCGGGCAGTACTTATAGCCCTTGAGCCTACCTAGAATCGTCAGCTCTTTTTTGTTCAACGACCATTGAACAACACAGTTCCGAAAGAAACAAACATACTTTCTTCTTTTTCTCATTTTGTGTGGAGTCCTCCTTGTTTTCTAGTGCCTGAAATGTTTTTAGGATCAGGTAGAAAGGTCTCAATCTCGAGTCTGTCCTGTTGCTGTGTGGCATGCCAGTGAGCCTGGTTCTCAGTGTCGTGTAGCAAAGGAACATGATAATTTTCCGAAATGAGTTTTGCATATGTGAAGGTTTAAGCATGCCCAGGCGTATCCGCATGGGCTTTTCAAAGGTAATAGCAACCGGATAATCGTGATGCTGATTAATAGGCTGCAGTTTATGGTTGGGACATTCTATTCCTGACGCCGAGTGTCACGCGGCAAGGTCTCACCACTAGGCCCTTTTTTTTNNTTTTTTTTTGAAATACATGTCAGGGTTCAACTGAAAAACGCGCGAAGGAAACGCTGAGGCACTCTTTACCAGGGGATCTCACTTTGAAGATAAGTTGCGTTCCTCGTCGATATTTTCGGCATCGGATTCTTGTAGTAAATTTGTAATAAAAGTATAATTCCTGCGGTTAACGGCTTAGAGCTTGTTCTTAAAGTAGGCTGCTGTGTTAGCTGTGAAAAGCATAATCTGAAGCGGAGGAGACGATGGCCCGCCTACCGAGAAACAACAACGTCAGTCAGGCAGAATTTCTGATTGTAGATGATGTGGTTTACTTCACTGTTAGACCCCAAATTTACCGCGAGCTTTCGAGAGTAAGCTTCTGGAACTGTGTAGTACCTTAGATGGAGTTGATCGACATGATCACTGCGGGAGTCTTTCATCCTATTTCTTCCACCCCACTCCATAAACTCCGATGTGATGCTCTCGAGCCGTTCTTGTGAGGCCAGTGTCGAAGTCGCCTTCAGTAACTTTGTAGATATGGCATTTTTGAAGAGCTTCTCAGGGTAAGGGCCTAGTTCCGAACTTTTTTTTATCTCCTCTTCTTTGTAACTTGATGTCAACTTGTTTTGTAGCTTTAACGCCTAGACGACGCATACAGTCGAAGCCGGGCAAGGGCCATGTCGTCGTCGCAAATATCCGATTTGGGTTCTTGGACTTTCGTGCGAATCGATCTTTATGGCCAATCTTTGTGGCTGCGTGTCAGCGGTAAACCTACATCCGCCTTCGAATCTAAGGGATAGCTCTGTCGCAGTCTCGTAAATGACGTATAGCGGGCAGTTACTTCGATGAACTCGTACTTCGTGTTCCTAGCTCACATCATCAGATCCTTAGCATACGTTTCTGATGCCAGAGTTCCGCATTGGGAATGAATATCCAGATCTCAGTACTTTTCCGTTATAGGCAACCTCTTATCAGCCTGATATATCAATAGCCTATTTCGAGCAGTCCTTCCCAACTGTATAGCGGTTTCCTTCAGATTCAAGACATAAAGCTTGACAATTGTTTCCGAAACATATCCCAACTATATGCATCCTCGTGTACCTCGCCAGCTTCTACCTAACGGATGAGTAGAAGCTAGGCCTTCTAGGGAAGGAGGCGAGGTATGTAGTCTGCCCAACTTTCGCCACGGTTACGGTTTTCCGCGCGTTGTTATTATTTAAGAAGCCCATAGGAGCTATCCCATATCGAAGCTGGTAGTGGTAGTGACCAGCTTGATCCCACGATATTCTCCGGTGCCTTTCTCGTGAGTGCTTATCTCGTTGTAACGACGACCATTACAACAAACACCACCTGAAT
The DNA here is from genome assembly GCA_900617895.1 of Haemonchus placei. Classification (NCBI taxonomy): domain Eukaryota; kingdom Metazoa; phylum Nematoda; class Chromadorea; order Rhabditida; family Trichostrongylidae; genus Haemonchus; species Haemonchus placei. The sequence continues at coordinate 12,909 of UZAF01018820.1, forward strand.
ACAGAATTGTCTTGATAATGATGTGGTAATCATTTTACGATGATGAATAGCCTCGTGCGGTTTAGTTGGAGGGAAGGATTGTTCGTAATCAATATCATATGTTTATACACATGTGTTCATCTAGCTGTACTCACTTTTTTTTTTGATAGATCAGACATTGGCTGATGCATAGATTGGAGCCATGAATCCTCTTTATTTGTCAAATTCGCTTGTATAGTGCACAACTCACTTTAAGTTTCCCTTTCTGAGTCTGGGTGGTATCCTCTGCGACAGCTACCGTTTTCTCGCTATCCTTCTTCCTTCGCTTTGACGCAACCTTCTTCGGCTGAAACTCCCCTCAATACAGCACTAGATGATCGCGAACGGCACAAGTTCATAACAACTGGAATAATGTAAGAAACCCGTAGCCAGTACTCTATCTGTCTAGTCAAGCAACAAACTGGAACTACAGCCTGCCACCAAACTCACAGTGCCGGACATAATGGTTTGTCTCCGAGACTTCTAAGTGTAAAAATGAACGTTACTGGATCTATTGTAGGCATGATAGCATCGTCCCATATCATCTTTGATGAATAAACAGCTGGTTTATCAGGCATGGCTATCGTAGGAGCGGCTCATACTGTCCAACCGCCGCGGTTACGGTCAGATCGCCCTGGTTACGTCGGGCTCCCCTCCTTCTTCCAACAAAATCAGAATGCCTGTGCACCTATGGAACTCCTATCTCCGAACAATTGAAGAAACCTTGATCTTTGAAGGTGTCAAGTTTGGGCGAGCTCTGCAGCATTGACGCACATAGATGGACAAAGTCAGCTTAGCATAAACATCGCGCCATGCTTTTGATATGTGATGAGATTACGCCCTCAATTACGTAATCCCTTTCCGTTGCTCTCGGTTTTGACTATAACCAAATATTAAGAATTTAATCGTCCCCTATGCACTGATTGACGTGGCGATACTTCTGAATATAAATAAACAAAAGGAGACCTTTTCAAATTAATCATTAATTGAATTTACCAATCTCCCCCTCTTTGTTTTCCTACATTAGTCAAACACACGGGCATAGGGAATGGTTTGCGATGACACGTCCGCCACCGACATTTGCATTGATTTTCTGCTAACCGCCTGCCTCTTCTTATCCGAATATTAATGCCCCATTCTCCTAAAAACGGTGAAAGTGCAGTAGCGATTTGAAACGGCTCCTACCCACTTTGCTGGTTTAGTGAGTCTCGAATTTCACCCTGTCCGTCAAGACTTGTCTAATAGCTTGTTAGTAAATGGTGGTCGTCTTGTAGTGGGAACAGAACGCTTTGACATCAGTTTGACATCAAACACTGTCTCCCACAAGTCTTTGTAAACAATATGCGTAAATACGTCGGCGATTATGAGATGCTGTTCAGCGCATGGCGCACCCCAGTAGCCCGTCGGCGCCCACCCACTCCACCCCTTCCTCTCTCACAATTGTTAGAATTGTCGGCCAGGAATAAGCGCTATGTTGGTATCGGTGTGTTTGGGGTGGGCTGATTCGAACCGCCTGCAATGTGCCCAACTCATAAATCAATTGTCGTTCGCTCTTTGAACACTGAAGGACAATCGATTGCACCATCGAAAAACACAACAAAAATCACGCAGTTCAAATTTCATCAGCGTCATTCGAACTAGATTAGATACAGCGAGCTTTCTTCTCCTGCCCACAGTAAGAGCGGACCAGACCTCCCTCCCAGTTTAGATGATTCGCTCTCATGAGGGTCCCTCTCCTTCTCCATAACTCCATATTGCCACAATTTCTCTGACCTCACTTCCGCTATCAAAATAGGAACAAAAGCGTCTGAAGGGTAACGGATCCCATTTCTGCTGTGAAAATAAAGCTGAAGAGGGACCGACATGTCAGATACCGTTCCTAAAATCATCCCCTCTTTTTCTATTAGTGGGCAGTGTGCTGGGTAAGACCCGTTAGGTATGACTGACACTTCGCATTCGGTACCAAGAACGGCGATAGAAAACATATGGAACGGCACGATAACTGGGGTGACTCGTCATTTATTGTTCTTTTCATGGGCAATGACAGTTTACTGGAAATAGTGTGCACACCTGGTGTCATACTCGCCAAAATTGGACTCTATGACACACACTCGATTTCCGAGCTTTAAAAAGTGATTCGCACTTCTGTGACATTTCTGATGGTCAACATTCACCATCATTGTGTCATCGTGGATAGAATAAACCGTGGTTCCCACTGGCCTACGGCAGGTGGTACCCCACAGTTTACCCAGCTGGGTCGTTTTTCATCGAAAGCGGCCCCAGTTTGGGAAGCCAACCCATATCGTTGGTTTTGACAAGAACCGTACTTCACACGTTATCTGTCAAGCATAATTTTGAATCTTTTATGACTGATACCGATGGTTATCATGTCGTTAGCGGGGGGACCCTGAACAAACAACCGATTCCACTGGTCGTTTGCGATTACTAAGGTGCGACCAAACCAGTTCATCAGCGTGCAGTTTTCCATGAAAGGTTAATGCTGAAGAATCGAAAAACTCTGAAAGTGTTATGCGACAATAGCTAATCTTATTGATCAGAGGTAGCGTTTTTCGGGTTCAAATAAATATCGAACATGGAAGGTTTATTGTGCACCTCGGAGCCTACTAGCAATGAGAATCGCGATTTCTAACTCTGACTTCATCTACGAAACATGCGAGTAACAGAGTCCTTTCCTGGTCACCCACCTAACAAAGTAAGTTATTATTGGTTGATTCTGGCTACTGGAGCTACTATTTGGTAACAGACCGCACCAAAACACAAACAGATTCCGCTGAAAACTCGTCTGTGTTTTGGTGCGGTGATTTTCAAAAGAGTGATAGTTAGCTGATAGAACGTACTATCTAGGCAGAGAAAGAGCGAAAATGTCACTCCAGTGGAACCTATCCCATAGTTAGTTAGGGCTACCCAAACCGTTTCCCTACCTCGAATATGACTCCAAAAACTCTCCCGAATAACTCGTGCTCCTAAGTGTAACGAAGTGAAGCTGTGCTACAATTGGTTGAGGGAGAACTTTCAAAATGGACTTTAAGAGCGGCCATGCACTGCACTTCTATTTGGAACTGTAACGGCGTTCAATTTGGTATTTGCCCAAAATTATAAACTCTGAGAGTAGCGATGTGCAGGTTATGTTTCCAATCACCTAGAAGCGAATTGTGCTGATTAATCGAATCCGAGTGAATGAAAGACTCCTCCTTTAACAATTAATCAATATGACAAATGACCTTCCTATTCATTTACAGAACGGGGAATAGCCAAATGACAGTGTTTTTGGTTGTGGGTGAGTACTGGGCGGAAGGTAATGTTTACGTATATATGTATGTTTACTGAGTGGGAAGGTGGTTAGAAAAGGGCACTCCTCGTCCTTAAGACTAAGCGATGTAACGCAGAGAAGGGCTGCTTTCATAGTCCCACGACTTGGCGAGCGACTGTCGCGCGACAGTCGCTCGGTCGCTCGCCAAATCGAGCGCTATGAAAGCAGCCAAGGAGGGTCAGCCGACTTTGCGACAGCGAACGGTGCTTAGAAAAGTTTGTCAGTCTAGGACGGAGATATAGGTTTTTGCCTGAGCATCAAGAAGAGGGGAGCAAGGGTAGATGAGACGATTACCTCGTGCAAAAAGCTGGGATGTGGAAGAATAGACTTCCAGTTCAAAGACCTACGCGATGCTTTTCTTAAGACAGGCGAAGAACTATACTTCCGTGGTTGCAAAAACTTCTCTAAACCTCGTGCTCTGCGCTCTAGCCTGAGTGTTGCAAGGGAACAGCAGTCCCTTACCCCTTCCCCTTCTTCCCACTACATTTTTCCATGTTTACTGACAAGCGAAGTCAATTTGGGATTCTGATGCAGAAATCGAGCTGAATTCGAAAACACTCCTATTAAAAGATCCTCTAGCTATAACACGACGATCAATGTCGGGAGCCGTGTTGAATTGCAGAAAAGAACATAGCAATGGCATTAACAGTGGTTATGGGTATTCCCCAGAGGACAATTTCGTATGCTGCCTTTTTTTCCGATTGCCCATGATCTTGAAGGCCACATTACCCGTTTGCAAAGGGGGCAAAGGGAAGCCAGTTTAAAAGTCAATATTGGCTTACACATGCTAATCAGTAACGCGGAATGTTCTCTACTCACAGATAACTGATGATGACACTAATCTGATGGGAGCCCCCACCGAGAAATCGGTTTTGCGCCACGCAGCAAAAACACCAAACCCAAGAATATCTCCAACCGCTTCGAATTGACGATTGCATAACCTATTGATTGATCAGGGGGTGACCATGGAACGGGTGACACTATCGACCGGTCAATTGAAATTCACGGAGAACATAGCAAAACTGAAACTAAACCATGCTGATGACGGTTACCTCGTAAGGAACCCGCCCTTTGCCTTCTTCCTAACATTGAGCCATCAATGATGGGCACTCACTTTTATGGCTTTTTTGTAGGGTTTTAGTAGATGAGGTATAGACTCCCTTGAAGAATATACTAGTACAGTCGTCGCTGCAGTGACAAGAAAATTGCTTGCTGAGGACGTTAAACACAAGAAAACTTGCTGGTAAACCCACACACACACACCAATCGATGGAATATATGGTCACCTCAGGAGGGGGAACAACGAGAATATGGCATGGGCAAAGCAATCCATTTCAGGTGGGAGTGTTTAGAAAACGTCAATGCTACTCTGTCACCCGTGGACACCACGTAAAAAGCCCCTCTCTGATACTCCCGCCAACATAACCGAGAAAAAATTAGTGGAAATATGGTATAGTCTAGTTAAGTAAGCTTCTCTCCAACTTGGAAACCCAATCTCTTAATCTCCAGAAGAATGAAAGCATGCAAGGACTAGCTCACGCGGCCAAATACCACAACTCGGGAATTAATTATACAAATACCCATATCGCATTCAAAAATTTTTTACTATTAATGCATAAATTATACAACAATCTTTGATATTTACCGGTAAACACACAGGTATTACAACAAAAAAAAAGAGAAAACAGCGGCGAACGCAGAGAGATCACAGACAGCCTAGAGCTGTCCACAGTCGGCGATAACGCAATCCTTTGAAGGTTTTCCCGACTGTGATCCGTGGCTTTCCACAAGTTTCACAACATCCATGCCCTCGGTGACACGTCCAAACACTACGTGCTTACCATCTAACCATTCTGTCTTCACTGTACACAGGAAGAACTGCGAGCCGTTGGTGTTGGGACCAGCATTGGCCTAAAAGTAGTTGACTTACCACAAAACGACCAAACAATTGAGAAAAATCTAGAATGCTAAGATATCTGAACAACTGAACTGCAAGACGAATTGCAGCTAACGAATCAAATTTTTTTTCAAAAATTAATTAAAAGCGCTCTCTCACCATAGACAGTACTCCCGGGCCGGTGTGACGTTCCTTGAAGTTCTCATCAGGGAATTTCTCTCCATAGATCGACTCGCCACCAGTTCCGTTGCCACGGGTGAAGTCACCGCCTTGAATCATGAAGTTCGGGATGATACGATGAAATTTGCATCCCTTGTAGTGCAGCGGTTTGCCAGACTTGCCCATCCCTTTCTCGCCGGTGCACAGTGCACGGAAATTCTCGGCGGTCTTCGGGACAATGTCGGAGTAAAGCTGCAAAACATATACTCTCATAACAACTGTAAGAAAAAACAGGTCTCAGCCTTCATTAGCTGAAAAAGCTACTCGTCAAAGAAACTCACCTCCATGACAATACGGCCAGACGCCTTGCCACCAATGGTGATATCGAAGAAGACTTGTGGACGCGCCATGTTTTCCGGAGCAACTACTGCAACGAATAACCAGCAGGTCAACCACAAATTCTCAAGTGTTCTACATTTATAGAAGAGATCTAACGAAGAGAAGACGATCTAGAAAGAACGAGCTCATTGCTGACGACTGGACAACAGGCTAATGACAGCGCAACGGGAAGAGAGCGCCAGGGATGCGGGCCTGGGCGATTTCGAGAAAAACCAACTGGCACAGCCACGACCAGCGCCGCCGCCCAGCGTCAACAGCACAGCAGCCGGCAACAACACAGCGATGCACCGCCCATACCTATGACACATATGTAGGTCCTGACTGGAAGCGCCACATTCAAAGCGGCATTGATTCTTGGTGCATTACCTAAAAGGGCTTCTCGTTTTACCCCAAACTTCTTTCAGACGACTTTCTAGACTACTTGCCAGTTTTTAGGAACCTGGTGCTGTATAAAGTAGAGAGTACACGCAAAACGCAATTTCCATGTCGTTAAGATGTCGTTCCAGCCATCTTTCCTGGGAGCTTCATAAAAATTGAGGCGAATTTTCTTTGTCTATTCGTTAGTGAGCAAGCTATGTTCTTCCAGTGCTCCTGCTCTAGCTATGAAGTAGAGAGACTGATAAAAAGTGTTCCCATGAGTCTTTTTACTGTGGAGCTATGCCTGGCTTTCTGAAGGTTCGCCCTTCCCTTCCCTTCCCTTCGGAAGGCCTGGTCCTCCCTTCTTCTCCGTAGTTTCAAAGATCTTTCACTGCTTTCCCTCTCCTGCTGTTTCCCCACTTTCTAGAAAATACCATCAGTGAATCATGCACTGCCTATTTGATAAGGAATTTCATTCAAATGTACCTTTGTCTTCGAAAGAGACGGGGAGATAGTGCATTTCTCCAAGTGGAAGGTATGTCTCCAATTTGGATGAAGATGTAGTTATAGAAGGGCTTGGAAAACGCTTCGCGTCTCTAACACTACGGCGGGGACTGGGCATCGGCTTCGCAAGCCTATATCAGTGCTTAAGAACGGTCTGGCTTCTGTGGGAAGACAGTTTTTATGCCTGAGCCAAAGTAGGGGATGTGGAGGCAAAGAAAGTAACTGAGGGAACAGCGCCGGGGTGGGTAAAATTCTGAAGATGTCCGAAAAGTTGGAACAAAAAAGGTTAGAATAGAAATGAGTTGGGAATTCCACCACATAACGATGCTGGTATGTGGATTTTGGATAGCTAGCTCCCCTTGGTTTCATCCCTTCTCAGTCATCATCCCTTCTTAGTGCTCGGGCAAAAAAAACATTTCTGGTTAGAACCGCTCCTTAGCAATGTTACAGCCGTGTCCATACTTCCCTACGCTCTAAAGCTTCGTATTGGCGACACTGAGCACGGTGGAGTGACCCCAAACCACATGTGCACTACAATGTCTGATTGAAATAAAAAAGAGGTTGGAATATGAAGTAATATATAGCTTCTCACTTGCAATAAAGATAAATCGCCAGATCAGAACAGTAAAGAGAAAAGGAGTAGGGTAGCAAAGAGAAAAGAGTTCTCAGAATGATGTATGTGTTAAGAGAAGGGTTATCAGATGTTGTTGGAGGCAAGCATGATGCTGTGGGAAATGGCTTTGTCGATAGAACGCCTTTCCCTCCGCCCTCCACATCTGTGGTGGGCGGTGAAGAGGAAGCTAAATACAATCTTACCTAAAGATATCACCACTTGACACTTTTCAATGGTTCTTTTTCGCTCTGATAAGACCCTCATCCATGATTTCGTGAAAGAGACTGAATGTTGGAAAGACAGCCCCATCAGCAATGGCTCAATGATCAATCATACCAAAATTTTTACGAATTAGTTTGAATTTTCATGATTTTCTTGGCATTTTCGAGGCCTATGGAGGTTTCTCTTAGGTCTCTGATGGAAAGTGGGAATCTTTGGAATGAGGCCTTTCACTTTGTTTCAAATGTAACCATGGTTCGCGTCACGTGAGATGCGTCACAATGCTACAGGAGGCAGAGAGGAAAGAGGTGGGCCATCAGATTCGGTCTTCGCTAGGGTGGAACAGCCTGAATCTCGTCAACGTAGTAAAACGTCTGAACGGGTGACTTGTCCATTCACTGATAGCCTTCCGCTTCTTTTCTTTTTTACTCCTGAAAAGTAGCCATGAACGTAGGTACTTTCACAACCAAACATCGCATTGTCTGAAACTTATGAGACCCTAGAAATCTTTGAACAATGGTAGACTCTTCAAGTGTCTTTTGAACATTAGGAACGTTAACATTGTTGAAAAACAGCAATAATATGCTACAGATGTTGCCCTGTTGTTATGAGTTGAGTAGGGCAGGTGGGAGAGTGCGAAGTTTTGTAGTTGGAACAACTTTTCAGTCTCCCACTGGGCGGACGTTTTAACCTGGCCCGAGCTTGCCGTCATACTTTAGGTTTTTCGACTCATTTTGCTAGGTATTGATTTTGCGCGTAAGCAATCGATATCTACAAAGAAACGCAAGTGAGGCAAGGGCATGAGTTTGGGTGGCACGCGTTTTATTGTCTCATGTGGGAGGTTCGTCATTAATAGGATATGTTTTTGTATTCCCGAAACAAAGCTCTGTGAATCAGCCATTGCTCCCAGTTTAACAATGCCTGTCACGGGCGAAACGATCAATTTCCAAACACCAGCCCTTAGCTCTGCAGCTGTTTTTCATCAACCATAGTACTCAGAGTGTTTGGTCAACAGGTAGTGGTGTTCGGTCGATATGCCGACATGTACTTGAGTTCATTATTGTAAGGATGAGAATAGAGGATGAAGCATGGCGTTGATCATGCTTCTGGATGCGCCCCACTTTCGGCTCCTATTCAATCGTTGTAGCTCTTGTGAGGCCTACAAATGGCATATGCTTGTGTTTGCCAAATGTTCAAGTCAGTGCTTTTATCCTGCTAGGCGAGCTGGTACCTATTAATTGATCAAGACTTACTTGGTCTGGGTATTAGGGTTCGATTCCTGGAAGTGCTTGTGGAAAACTTTTTATCGTAAAATGAGCGGTTGCTTTTGCCTATCCTTTGTTATGGCTCCCTTCAGAAATGATCTTACACAACGTAGTAACCAATTTTGGGCGGTACCAAATCTCGCTTCTCGAGACTTACTGTTAATAGTTATCTGTCTACTGGATTGACGCATCCTTTATCTGGTACTGTCTACTAGATTGACGCATGCGACAGGTTAGGTTTTTTGAATGACTTATTGGTTTCGAGACCAACCTTGCTTATAACGTACTTCGGTCCAGGAGACAAGTATAACTAATTATAACGCATAAATTTCTTCTTCAAATTTCTATTTTTCTATACCATGCTAATATATCTACTTAACGAACTAAGTGGGCTTGTTGGGTCGTCTATGTATGGGATTGACTAAAAACCTTTGAATTTTATTCCCATGGATCCAGAATGTTCGAATTTGTCAGGAGTTTAGACGACGGTATGGGAATATGCTCAAGATAGGTGGTACAAATGGATTTCGATCAGAGGGGACAGGGCGTGCACGAAAATGGCTAATTTGGACTTGAGACGTTCAAAGTTGGTAAAGGGGATCAGACGGCAGTATTGGAATGCTGATCGTATGTATGTGCTAGAAAGGATTGGGTAGAACGCGTAGCGTAGAAGGGATGGAGGGGGCGGAGTGTGCTGCGGGAGGGCGGGGCACGCACAAGTTGTGTCAAGAGTTTGTAGGTGCATCGTCGAAATCAATAGTTTCTTTTAACTTGATGTTTTGTTCTCATGCTTCTTTCATACTCAAAGAAACGAGCATTTCTGATCGCCCCAATGGTCTGGTTGCCAAACCAACATATTCAACGGCTCAGCTTATAGCTACCAAGCTGAGCAAAAGGAAACGAACGTAAGAAGCATTTAATAAAATCGATGAAAATGTGCAAAAAAGAAATAGCTCTTGATCTCATGCTCATTCCTTTCGATGCGTCGTCTTTCCTCTTTTGACCTACGCTTCAGAGAATTGGACTTTGCGTCGGCCAGCAGGATGAGCAAGTGTTCGGCGTCATTCAACTGGCTGTTAAAAGAACAATGCGCAGTTGTGCAGTGAATCTCGAGTTCTGAGCCCCGTCGACCAAAAAAGAATTAGGACTCTACCACACATGCCTAGGAAACAAAGATCAGGTTCCCATGTTATGTACCGGCTAGCACGGTCTGGAATGGATCTCTCCGAAAATCGAGTCGATCCCAGTATGACCACCAATACATACTGTGTTCAGACATCTTAATGGAAGCTTTGGTTGAAGGCAATGGGGGAGTGGGTTTTTTCAAACATGGACAAACATTTATTTTAGTGGATTAGAATATTTTGAGGGGGATACTGATGATGCTCGATCTTTGAAACTTGTGCGGTCCTGCTGTAATATAAAGGATAGAAAGGATAAAGTCTTTGGGCGCGTCTGAGGAATACGCCCCGCGTTCGACTCCCATTCATGATCGTGGTGGAGTATTGAATGCTATGGCCAGCCGATGTGCAGGTCATTACTTTTATTCTCAGAGATGAGGATCAAAACGACTCTTTGATGCCATCCAATGGTTCATTGCTCAGAAAACTTTATTGAACATTTCCTTTTATCCTTCTCCAGCAAAGTCACTCATTGGCGAAGGCATCTTGTGAGGAGAATGTATGTTGTCCAAGGTATAGCTAGACTACTAAAGATTTTCCAACTAAAGATTTTCCTACCCATCGCCCAAGTCACTCGTTCCCTCAGCGCTGCCTCCCTCATATCAATCCCTTATCCGCAAATGGTTTCGCTTCATGGGCACAAATCGCGAGGCAACCCCACGGAGCTACGAGCAATCAATATTAGTGCACCTAATAAATTAAGCCTCTTTAAACAGCCGGATTCACACAGTTACCAGCATGGGTGGAAATATTGGGAAAACGTGTGGTAGCTGAGGGTTGAGATGGGAGAACAATTTAGCAGCTTTTGCGGAAGCAACGCAGCTATGGCGTAACGTTCTCATCGCCGGACAGCTTGTTTTCATAGAACCTCAAATAACTATGGGCGAGCCAGCGGAAGGGCTTCTGTGGAATGTAAGAGATACAAATCCCTTGTCGGCACAAGGCAAGGAAAATACCCACCTGGATTCCACCCCATTAAAGTCATCAACTTGAAGTGTTCTTCCTTTCCCGCTAAAAGCATCTTGTATAGGCCCTGTTCGATTGCTCAGTGTACATTCTGCAGCTGAACGGGGCGTGACTGCAACTTTTTTTGCAATATTGCGTTCAATTACTTAGCGAACATGCTAAATGGGGAACAGAAATCAATTCTCATGCAGAAGGTCGCTGTAGCCCCTTTGCAAAACCTTCGCTCTCATTTGGAATGCTTTTAACAGGAGTGAAGTATAGAGGCCTGCACTGACGTCAACTCATGGCTAACGAGTCAACGTAGTGCCCCGAACATTGACAATCTTAGGAAAGAACCACCAGCATCATTGAACCCGCGGCTAGAATGCCACTTCTCATAAGGAAGTAGGACCGGAAGGACGAAGCAAGAAGCAGGATCAAGGCCGAAAAGCGGTAACGAGATGAATAGAAAACGTGAGTTTTGATCAATTATTGTCGCGTAAATGGTAACCGCCCGCTAGAGGAGCTTGTGCAATTCCAATGTCACTAGGTTGTTCCTTCATAGATCCCCACAAAGGGTAGGTTGGGAAATGCTATCAATGACATATTTTGTCCAAGCTCGATTGCTGTTTATGATCATGCTGGAATCGCTTGTACCCAAAATCCAAAAACATGAGAAACACTTCTATCTGCGTAGAACGCTCTGCTACTTGTTACTATTGTCCTTATACAAAAAGCTTAAGTCGAAAATGAGTCAATGTCATTTCTAGCAACACTTATTCCTTGTATGGTCCTTTACATTGAATTCCATCCCATTAATATCAAGGAAATCTCAATACTTTTTATAGGAAGATAGTTTTTTAGTGTAATAGCATTATGTAACCTAAAGTACTCTCTTTAGTATTGGTCGTATCAAAGCGCCGTTGTTTAAGCTGCATGAGCGAGCAGATACATACTTCCACAAATATGATCCAAAATTTTATAGCTGATGAATTCAAAATTTTCGATCAACTGATAGTACTGGGGCAATAGTGGGAAAAAGTTTGAAAAATCCAAAGCCACGATATTCATGCTCATTGGTATTAGGGGATGAGGTATGTGCGAGGAATGCCCTTCGTGCTAAGGCAACTAAAGCAGGCATATTAATTTTGTATTGAGTGCTAGTTAATTCAACCCGAGATGGTTGGGGGCTTCATCTAGATGTAGATGAAAATTCCAAAGAGTCAGTCAAAAGGAGGTGTGAGTGACTGGTGGCTATGAATTCTTTTTCAGAACCATGCAAAATCGTGCGATAAGGGATGCGAAACCGCTGTACCATGTGAACGGCCAGAACTAGGGATGAGACTAATTAGGGAAAAGAACGAAGCCTAAGTTTTAGAGTATGATAGGTTACTCTGTCGAGATTAATTAAAAATTAATAAGATTAAAAAAGTTTGGGAAATGGCACAGCATAGGCTCGAAGGTTGTTGAAAATGCCTTCTACCGCCAAGAACGTCCATTAGTGGGTGTGTCAAAGAGTGTTCTGGAGCCAGCACTGTGGGATGGGCCGCGTTTCCTTAGAAATACTACATATTTGTTTCCTTAACCGTTCAATCGTATACATAGCTTGCCATCGATAGTCTTCAAGACTGATGTAGAAGAAAGGAAAATCACGCCAAAAATAGCTTCCTCTCTTCATGTTTGATTGAGGCTTTGGGGCAGGCGCCTTTCACAGAGCGAGAAACAGAATCAGAATCCGGCAATAAGGGCATCATTATCTATTTTGGTGAGCTCATCCTTCTGAGACAAAACTACCTGCGGCTAAGAACATATTTCCAGCAGCTGTAGAAGTCTGTTTCAGGGAGGTGAGCGAAGAAGATCACTGAAAAGGAATGAGAACTCACTGCATCCTACACCTACAGTAGGATATGCCATCCAAAGGAGATCAGAGGACATGGATTATACGTTGTCTAGGTGACTTTGTTTGGAATAGAACACAATGCTGTCTGTCCCACTGTTATCTGGGGAAGGTCTTGAAGAGCTGATCTAGTTGCATGATCATCTTTAACTTACACCTGGACTCCCATCTAGCCTTGAACTAGGGTTGTAGAGATGATTGGTCGAGTATTCACAAGTTGATTTGATCCCTTCGGGTCCTCAATGAGGCAATCCCACCTACTTTTTGATGAGTTAGATGGGTTGTTGTAAAAGATTCTGCTGAAAGGCAGTAACGTACACGAGCTTTTTGGATATGATCTGTTGCTATGCGGCGATTTATGGACGGTTAAGAACATTCAGCTGAAATAGATTGAGGTTATTAATTAATAAGGAGAATACCACGCATAGTCAGGCTTTTGGAAGCAAGCCAGCGCCTATCTCAATATGGTTGATTCTGCGCTGCCAATTTCTTTTCAGACTTGGGTGTTTCTGGAGCAGTACAAGTATAGCTGTACATCTAAAGTTGTGAAGGAGGTCATTCAATGACATTTCACTTCCAACTTGGCTTTCTGTAATATTACGGGTGTCGACAACATTTCAGACTTCGTAGGAGCGGCTGTCTACTGACCTCTCGCAGAGGGGCCATTTTCACAGGAACAGCTGGCTCAGCTTTCCACTTTAACCTGATAAGCAGTCATTTGGATCGGGGTGCAGGGGACACGAGATTTCCCTTGTGATGGACTTCAGATGGGATATCCGTCTTAGCATTTTATAAATAATGACTAGACTATGTATGATAAATATCTGCTTCAAAATTCTGGTCTGCTGGTCCGCTGTTGGTCCGTTGTGCGAAAATTGTAAGGGTATCGAAAAGTGGTCGAATACAGAATAATTAAGGGTGACTGAATTTGGGAGCAGTTTTTCACAGTGTCCTTATCACAGTAGCGCGAATCGCCAGGTTATTCTTAGTAGCACAAGCTAATAACATTAGTTGTTGACATAAATATTTTTAAAAATCTGATAAGTTCCCATCATTAGATTTCTACAGCGATGTATTTGCATCTACATATTCAGCGGGTTAGGTCATTTGCCGTTGTGTAATAATGTTGAGCACGATAAGCTTCGTCTGCAGTGAACACCTGCACATTTTTTGTGGTGTAAGTATGACGAAAATGGCAGTAGTAAAATTGCACGTACTGTTCGCCGTTATGAGGGCCATCAGGCAATAAATTTTAACAAACGGAAAGAAAATCATGTAGATGCTTATTCAAAGAGATCTGATGGAGCACCATAAAATGTTCGTAGTGTAGTTTGGTTGGCCCAGGTAAGCTTTTTGACAGGAGTTTTAATTAATTAGGCAAACAAACAAGGTAGGACGGACTTTATTATGACCTTTTTCTACTCTCTAGCGTTTATCCCTCGCCGTCACAAGGTCCGCTGTTCTTGTCAGCCGTCTACACCTCCTTCTACCTATGACATCTTCTGCCATTACTTCAGCTTCGGCGAGTCCTCCTTGATCACGTCCGGTCATTTAAGAGTTCCTCATGGGCGCCTCAGTTGAGCCTCGAATTCCGTTGCCTTCCTTATTGGACAGTTCTGAAATCTTCTTTCTGTGTCCGTACCATCGTGGACGCAGCTCACTAATCTTCAGATGGACAGACTGTTCGCAGGACGTATTCGTTTCTTCTGAGCCAACCCAGTCGCGTATAATCGCAGACCCATTTGAGCATTCTGTTTTCAGCGGTGCTGCCTGTCGTAGAGCACCATTGACATCACAGCTTGTGGAACATTTTCAATTGAGTGCCCTGGAACACCATCGGTCACAGAGGATACCAGTAACTTTCACGCCACTCTATTCGTGCTTTTGCAGCCTGCTCCACGCTACCATCTGCGGCTAGGTCACTTCTCAATTATCAAAAGCTCTGTACCCTTTTGGTGACTTCCACAAGACCGTCCTGGATTGACTCCGCTCTCTTCAAGGCTGAGGGAGCTGACCTTTGAGAACCTGTTCTGCCTCTCTCTGCTACAGTTTGGACGGTACATATGTGTGCTATTACCCACAGATACTGGCTTCGACCACTACAAAAAACGTGCTCGGAGTGAAAAGAATGGAAACAACCTATCAAGTCCAAATTTTCTGAGCGCAAGTGAGCTTAATTTATCTGCCAAGAGTGTGAGTACAGTTTGTGGAGATTATCGGGTGGGGTACGATAAAATCAGACAACGCTATCTTTTATATATCTTCCACTCTTAGTAATTCGCTATTTTTCCGCTTACGGATGCCATATTGGGTCGAAAAATGTTTCACATAGGGTGCAATATGTGGGAGCTCAGAGACTGGCTTCGTCAACGTCCACACTCAGAAGCAGACGGTTCCAACGGCATTGTAGAGGCTTCTGAATTCAGAATGGAGCACATGGAGGGCACACGTTGTAGAGTCTAGCAACTAGTCACAAGTCATAGCACAAGTGTGAGTCAGTTTCAAGCATTTTCGGCTTAATGATAGCACCTCATTTCGCAATTGCACTTACCGAAACCTCTCCCGAACCACCAATTTCGTCATGGAAACCTAGTACACCTTTTTTACTGAGGTCGAAAAAATTTCCTGCTTATAAATTTACTTTCTTCTTCACCTATGCGCCACTGCCCTCAAACTCTTCAACTTTCTCGTCTAAAAAGGTGTTTCAAAATAATGGTTAACTGTGCTTTTGCAATCAGTTGTACGTAAGGATACACACAAATGGAAAATTTACATGGAGGACAAATGTACAGTCCATTTTAAGAGCTGTTTAGCGTTTTTATTATTATTTCCTACTGGTGGACGGTCGATTTTATCGCCGAAAAATTGACTTCACGAAGCATTAAAAATCCTCCTTTGCGAGACCTTCGATGACTTACAATAAGAGTTGGCTTTGATTGCAGTGTGACGTTCCAAAATATGTTGGTAAAGAGTTGAATGAAGAATAAATCGTAAGCCTCTAGAATCAACCCTACATATGTAAGTAAGTATACGAGCTCACTGAACTCACCCACGCCTTGTCATTATGAGAACTGGTTTAGGCAAAACTAAAGAGAATTCCAGTCTTTACGGCATTTTCTTGATTGCAATGATTCTCGCCGGTTAGCACTGGGGAGCGAGCGTGAGTCTGTGCAGTTCTTTGGAAGATTTTGGCTGCAGGTTGTTACAAGTCGTTAACGATGATGTCCAGACACCGATTCACTTTTCTGGTGAGCTGGGAGGCCTGGAATTGAGGAGGGGAAGATTTTTGTTTGACTTGGTGTCCCTACAACATGTACATATTATTTGGGTCTAGATTCCGCATCGAGTCGTGTGAAACCGATTAATGGTGGAATTCCTCCTCGACGGTTACAAATAAAAGTTGAATGTGTGGCTTATTCCGAGCTAATTCACTGCATAGCGCCTTAATTTTTCGTTTTATGAATGTCATCTCATGAAAGTGACGTTCTCAGGTCAGGAAACGGCCCATTGCCTCCAAATTATAGTGAACAGTGCCTCGAGTGCACAATCACCTTCGTGGCTTAATTTTCGAAAGAATGCTTGGCTGCTTCTATTTCTGTCAGTGTATGCGATTGCCAGTAATCATAAGTAAATCTCACTTGCAAATGTTCATGCACAGTAGATACCACTACA
>UZAF01018821.1:4830-18874 GCA_900617895.1 Haemonchus placei
TGGTCGATGCACAACCTCCTGTGAGAGCTTGGTAGGCAAGGAAGATTGCAAGACGAAAATGTTTGGAGAGTCCTAATGAAGGGCCGTTTTCGGCGACGTCAGCCTGACCATATATGAGAGAGTGGTGTTTGCTGATGTGTAAGACGACTTCAGGAAAGATGAGAAAAAATTGGTGAAGGTGGTATTATTTTTGGAAAAAGGGGTATTTCAAGAAAAAAATTTGATTTTTCTCAAAAGATACTCGTACCAGGCTCATCATTGTGAAAGGGGCAGGAGTACCTATGTATGTCTACATAGACTTTCAAGCAAAGATTGATGACAGACTTCGACACTGACACATCTAGCTGACAGAATAGATCCATCACCGCTAGAGGAACAAATCCGATTTCTGAGATCAATCACAACCCAATTCGATGGAACTTTACATGAGATTTGTTCCCTACTTATGTAATTTGAAAGCAAGCGTAACCATGTCCATTCGCCTCAGTTCCAAAAAACGCTACCTTTCTGAATAGGGATTTTTTTGATTAAATGATAGAATTTCAGCTTTCATGTGAGACTTATACGTTATTATAGATCCCTCTCTTGAGGCTTAAGTAACAAGAATCAAATGCTGGGATTTTGAGTGTGGACAGCAGCACAAGTTCTGACTTCTGCAGGTTAGATCACTGATACCATCAAGTTGCGAGTTGAAAGAAACGAGGCTTTAACTGTTCCCCTGAACGGATGCAGGAGGCATGGCGTATCTTTGAAAGCTAATTCACCTTCCCTTAGTAGATTTCAAGGATGGAACTCGAACCTGTTGCTACTTAATCGTGCTGTCATAAAGTTGCCGAGAAGCTGCTCAGTACGGTTAGCTCGAAGATTATTCGGACGAAATGAGCTACACTTGACACGATCAATTTTTCTCCAGTTTACCCACTTACTGATCGTTCCACCATTTGTTAAGCCACCCTTATCTTACCTTTTCCTCAGACCCGAACTAGGCCAATTTTGGGCTATCTAATTCAGAGCGATACATATTTCGAGGTGTTTCAACTAAACTAACGAAAGCTTTTGCAGGAGCATTCCCTGATTTATGGCTCTTTCGGCTATCGGGAGGCTTTTTGACAGGAAACGAAAAAATTGTGTACAGCATTACAGCAATGCTTTGTAATACGTCGATTTTCTATTGATCGATCCTGGGCTACTAGTTGCGCACTATCAGTCGTCATTCGGCCGGAGTAGAGGTCACTGAGAACCCCGGTCGGTCGGTATGCGATCGTGTGGGCGATTTTGATTGGGCGATTATACAACGATGACACATTATGCATATGAATGCTGATATTAATCGGATATCAATCGTCCGATATGCAACACATATACCCACACACACACACATACTCAGCCCACTTCCACCACTTCACTACCACCACAACATACTTTGCAATCGAAATCGATTATGGCATATGATTGATGGAATATGGCCGCATTCTACCCAGACACAAACAGACCACACGAACTTTCATCAAAAGCACCCTGCTCCTGGAAACAGATGGGCTTTCAGAATAAGACTGTTCGATTGACCATAGAGATGGCCCATGAGATCTGAGGCATTTGGAAGAATACGTAGTTGCTATGCTTGTGGTCCACCGCCCTAAAACCGTACGCAAACATGGTGCCCTTCGAGGAACTTGGTACTATGTTTACATTAGCTACATAAAGGTACCCTACTCAACTCACAGTTTAATAGTCGTCAAGCTAGAATCTTCACTGTAGCTGCGGCATAATATAAAATTGAAGACATGAATGCTTTCAGATTCAGAAGTAGCTCACTCATTGAAAAGTCGGCTTCAGTGGTGGCACTCTGAAGATCATGGCAGTACCAATACAAATCCACTTTTCCTATTTTCACTGTTATCTTTTCATACTTTGGCTCAAATAGAATGATTGAGAAAAAAATGAAGCCAGGTTGACACATGAATTTGCAAACTCAGCCGTTAATCGACGAACGATGCATCCTCCCCATTCGTCCCCAGTCGTACCAAACCAAATTTGAAGGCATGCATGGTAAGCAGCCGGTAAACAGAAGGCACAAAATGACTGTGAAGACCATTCTGAGACTCTGAGCGACTGAGCGACTTATTTTGCCAGACCACTTAAACTTTGCTTCTGAAGTTTTTTTGGACCGGATTTTCAGGCTGCAGAGAAATGTGTTCATGAGCGGACCTCGTTCTCCTCCCTGGAAGCTCGACAGCCTTCACCCCTGCATTGAGGATGACGAACCAGAGCTTCAAGATAGCTCCAACTCAAAAGATTACGTCATGCTTACCCGAGGAAGATGGGGCCCCATGTATGTTTCCATAAATAATGAAGTCCCTGCAAGATGTAGGAAGCTGAGTATAAAGAAACATACATGAAGCCCCTTGTGTGAAGTTGAGAACGAATGTGCAGGGGCCCATCTACCAAAAGAGGTAGAAAAAACAGCATCGCCAGTGTCTGGAACTTTCTGACCGCAACCATTTAGGATCCGCCTGAAAAGAAAGCTATAAGGCTACAAAGCAGCTGGGAAGAAGTTGGTATTGACAGCAGTCTTCTAGATATTCTTCTTGGGCAGAATTCCTGCTACCTATCGTACTGTATGTGGCAGATTGTTTTAAAGTTGTTCTGACGACCGATAAATGAGCCAATCAATACCTATCTTGAGCGACTAGAAACGGCTACCTTCAGTTTACTTGGATTCATCAATANAATAGGAAGACCAAACCCAGTAGGAATAGTACTGTTAAGCTGCTTAATGACGTTTTTTCAGTTTCAGAAAATGAAATCGGTGATGGCGGTGCTTGCAAGAGAAGCAACAGGGCCATCCGAACAAGTCCTTTTCCCGAGATGAACTACTGACTCGGGAATTCATTTGATTAGCAGATATGTCCACCAAAGACCATTAAAAGCCCCCTAGGACAATTTGACGGCTTCTCCACCATGAGTACAAGTGAAAGGACTAGGAAATTGCTGAAATGCTGAGCCAGCCAAAAGCTCAGGGAGCATTACCATCTACTTTGTGACTTACCGGGCGCTGGCAGGGTATTCAGACAATTGGTAGTCAACTCTGAAGACTATGGCAAGCTTCCTTAACCTTACAATCACTTTTCCCATTCTAAGTACAACTTAAGTGCATGGCGATCCTCATAGCAGGGTTTCTCGGGCTCCATGCAAAATCTCGGGTCGAAACCTACCCTACCCCTTTGGTGATAAAATTGATTGAATAGCTAATCAACAAATTCCGAAGCCTTTGCAATTTCAGTATGTAGCGATAGCGATTGTTTGATCAATCAATAGCGGCACAGAGCGCTCTTGTGGATCAGATTACACAGCCCCAGTCAATTTTCAAGGTTTTATTAATTGATTTATACTTGCAGTATCATTGTTAGCTGTTCTATCGTTACGTTGGTATCGCATTTCTCTAGATAACATTTATGACCTTGATTTATGATTATAGAAGATCGATGCCTATCGTCCTAGCTTGGGGTCAGCGGCGGCGGGGCAGAGGCGGTGGCGGCGGCGGCGTCGGCGGCGGGCGCGGCCAGCCCGTCCCTTCCCGTCCCCGTCCCGCGCCATTAATATCAGTCTGCCACTCACCTCCGCAGCAGGCAACCTGCTCGGTCGTCGCTGTTAGGCTCTGCCCACCACACCTTTCAATGGACTCCACTGCCTCGTCTGTGTTTGGTCGGCTGTCTTCCTACCTTCCTATGCTATTCACTAATGCTGGTCCTGCTCATGCTACAGTCGCCGTTGCTGTTGCTGCTCAGTGCGTCCAATACATTCACGATGCACCAAACGGTTGGTTACTACCTCTTATAGGGCCCATAATCGCTTCTGTGAGGGATGGGGTAATGGTCTTTGATATGCTCACTCACTGTTCTGTAACGAATGGCTGTCGCCGAAATCTTCCCGTAGAGGGGCATTTATCAGTTGCTGTCAGTGTCTCCTGTCACACACGATTATCACCTCCCATGGGTTTATCAGTCCTTCTCGCCTGCTTTCCGTGCCGGGTGTCTATTCTTCGCTGGCATGGTGACATCGCAAAAGATAAGGACTTCTCTCTTCACATTCTCGAGAGAAGTTCTTCTGTAGGGTGTATTGTAACAGTCGGCTGAGACTGGTCGTGGCTACGACGGCCGCGAGGAGTCAGCTCCAATTTGTTCAGTCGGCGGCGCTGATACCGACTGCTGCAAGGTCACCCACAAAACATCCCCGATGAACCAACAAACCCCCGACCTTATCATCCCCCGTCTCGCAACTCCAACCGTCCATCTTTTACTCACTAGACGATTCCGTCTGAGATCATCACCATAAGCACACTGTAGCTGCGCTTATTCTGGTTGTCTCGACCGGATGAATCTTTCATTTTCCCATCGCCTTCTTTACCCTCTCATTTTCCCCAAATTCAACAAGATTTCCTCCATCACAGGAGTTATTCAGGTTGGTTCATTTCGATTTGTGTGAGAGAATTGTAAGAATGTCGGGTAGCGAAATGGGTGCTCATAGGAATTCTGGCTGACTAATTGCATAGCAGCTGGTCCCATCACGATGTAATACGGCTAAAGTTTCAGCGGGTCACCTACTGTAGCTGCCAGGGGTATGGTAGTGAATATCAGGGATACTGTTGGGTAAATGGGAAATCTTTTCCGCTATGATGGATTCCTGTGAGCCACGATTGCTGTTTATTCAGGCTGTTCCAGGTGCATTCTCTAAACACCACCGAGCGGCGCCCACACCGACTATTGATCGATTGAATGAGGGGAGTTCGAGAGAGCGGGGAGAGTTCGAGCTACGCTGTTCAGCCATCGCTCTCGAAACGCACTACGGCTAGCCCACTTTTTAAAAGATAAATGAAATAGGCCCTAACGAGATAGATAACTTGCTTCAGTCAGTTCCTAAATGCCTAAATAACGGTCAGCTTTGGGCGTAGGACTTTTGAAGGCTTTAGGAGGGATTGTTGCTAACGTCTTTGAGCGTTGGTGGATTGAAGGTCAGCGCAAACGTTGGATCAATAGAACTACCGCGACGAACTCGACATCTCCCCGATCGCCAAGGGTTTACCATTGGAATTCGCTTCCTTTCAGCCATTAGTCCTTGAAATGGGCAACCTGGACGACCGGACGTTTTAGACATCTCGTCTTTGGTGGAGATGGCCCCTTCGTTGAAGGTGTACTCAGTGATTTCAGCTATTCCAAACACCCCGTCCATAGGCTCAACCTGGATGTGGTTTGGCCTTTCTGGCTGCTTGGTGGGATGATGTTCCCAGACCTATTCTACAGTTCACAGAGACGTTCTCATAATTCCATTGCATATGGGGACTCTGCTATGTGTACTTCACACAATGCATTCTTTCTGAGTGTCATTGACGTCGATACGGCCGACGGAGATCGGCACACCCCGATGCTCGCGGCCTCTTTGAGATCCTATTGATTGCGTTATCTATCGACGGTAGCTCAATCAATCTATTCGGTCTCGTCGAATGGTGGTGGTGACGATGTGGGCATGACGACGGAAATGAACTGTAAAGTCGTTGTTCTCGTTTCGTACATGCTCGTTTGTGGGTGACCTCCCACGGACTGATATCCGAGTGATATCAATATCGAAACAGTCGCCCATTCCGCGACCGCCACTTTAGTTGCTAGGTACATGTTGTCACGATAGGGTGCGGTCCGCGGTCGTGGATGTGTGCGGAGGGGGCGAATAGAGTGGGGAAGGGGAGAGGAAAAGTGCGAATGCGGGCGAAGCTACCGCATATGGTTCTCCCTACTTTTGTGGACTTATGGTAATGTAGTTGCCTCGGTTTATATTCGTAAGCCATGGTAAGGAATCCAACTAGAACAGGTGGTAGGGGATGTCTGGTCGGAATGTGCAATACGACCGGAACACAGCTTGGCCGTCTGTGCTAATCGGCTCAAATGTGCCCATTCGTTCACCCGAAAGCCAAACTCCCAACATTACGTTGTCAACGTCAGCTAGAGCTGTATCAGTGTGCCCATAAAATCGGAGACACACATTGTAAGGGCAGGGGAGGTGGCAGTGGCGGGTGGCGGTGGCAATGGCGCTGCACCGTGCAGTTCTCAATGTTAAACAAAGATTGATCGGCGCAGAATGCAATCGGCGAAACGGCACGACGACGGCCGACAGCATCAGTCACTTCAGTTCTTATCGTTCCCGGCGTTCCTCCGAGACCTGCTGGACTCGATCATACACTTAAGGCTACAGAAAAAGCATTTCGTTTCTTTTTCTCATTTGCGCCCTACGCCACTTGACCCGATTATGAGAGAATCAGCCCATCGTGCGTTTACGACGTGGCCACTGACAGAGCTCGACCTAATAACACTCCGGCAAGGTTACTTGCTCTTCCCAAAATTGAAAACCTCAACCTTACCGGGAGTACTGCAGTACTATAAGAGCAGTTCTGAAGAAACCGTTGACAGTCGCATTACTGGAGTACACAGTGGGCGTGGGTAGGGGAACGGGGAACGACTTGGTGCATCCCCAGTTCTGAGGCTGAGTAACGGAGGGACAAGTCAGCCTTAGGAAGGGGCGAACGAAACGTCCAAGTCCTAGGACTAGCCATTTTTGATGGAGCTTATCGAATCCTGGCCTACTGCTGCAAGTGTCCAGGTAGGGTAGGTGTGTGTTGCGTCAACGTTGGCAGGGTAAGGCCAAGTTGCGTCAATGCGGACGAAGTGGGCTCTGTGTGTAATATCAGATAACATGATCGGATGTCAATCTAACGACGAGGTTACCGTTTGGCGGCTTTTTATCGGTACTGCCTATTCTAGGCACTGAGTAATTACAGTTTTCCTCAAGAACTGGGATCAGTCGATTGATATCGGTTTTCTTTCCGGTAATGACCTATCCGGGTATGCTTTTGGGAAGATTTCGGCACTGTCATGTT
Source organism: Haemonchus placei (assembly GCA_900617895.1). Taxonomy (NCBI): domain Eukaryota; kingdom Metazoa; phylum Nematoda; class Chromadorea; order Rhabditida; family Trichostrongylidae; genus Haemonchus; species Haemonchus placei. Next base: position 11,756 of record UZAF01018821.1, read on the forward strand.
GTCTAGGGAAGGGAATGCACAACACCTTCAGATATTGATGAAAAGAAGGGATTCAGAAGGAAATATTCGTGGAATCCAGAAAGGAATCTACCATATCTATAGCAAATTGAAATTGTGTCAAGTTTTCGTAGTTGTTTTTGATTTAAGATGGATCGATTAGATGGTTGAACCATCGGCAAATATCGATAGTAATCTACTCACCTCCAGAGAATGTAGGAATTCGACTATGGTTGTCTGTCGATCCCGAAAAGTCAACCTGAACCAGCAGATCAGATTTAGAAGATAAGTGTCTATGACGTGTTGGCAGGAGGTGCTGCTACCTCGTCGACGAGCAGTGGATCAGTTCCATCTTCCAGCGAAGTTCTACCGCAAAAGATCGGTACCGAATAGGTTTGGATGAAAAAGAATATTTGAATGATGACTGTTCCACTAGGGCGCTGTGTAAACTGGTATGTGATACCAAATTTTCCCCCAACCTTCTTGGGAACAGTGACAGGGTAGTGCCTTTATAGGAGCTCACATTCGGAAATTAGCCGAACTGGATGAATGTTCCATAAGGAAATCAACCTGGAAGTGATTACCTGGAGTGGGAGCTGAACTCATTCCTTCGCCCTCAAGGTCGTCCAGAATCAAGAGCAATCAGGAGTTAGAAGGCGGGAGGGAAGATCGACTCCATAAGAGCACATAATCGGGAGTTAGCCGATTTGGGAGAATCAGCCTTGAATCGATTACTGGTGTTGGTAACTTCAAGGAAAAAGCAGTGAACATCGGCACCTACAGTCCCCTTGATTTCCTTGGCCGAATGCGAGCTCCCATAGAGGCACCACACTTCTCTTCCTTCTAACTCCCGAATGCTCTGGATTCTGTGCCCGACCGATTTTTTCTATTTGACAAATTATGATCCGAAGGTGAATCAAATGTAATACGTGGGATGGTTGTTTGCCATGAAATCGAGCACATAGGCAGCTGTCCTACGTGTTGTCATGTTATTGTACGTGACCAGGCTTCATTTATACATTTATACAACCAGTAAAATAATCAAAGATTAGGTTGAGGGATCATTAAATACGAGTAATTATATGAATGTGTCGATTAGGTCAAAGTCGATATATTTACAATAATGACAAAATTTACAATCCAATTAGGTGTATCCAACGGCAGGACGGACTTTGATCGGAGCGTTATCGCTTATGGAAAGCACCAACTGAAAACATGCACATTACGATGATTGAATTATCGCTAAACCATTTGTAGTTGCTTCTGTTTATAGTATTCATTAAAACAATTTTGTAACCTAAAATATTAACATTAAAGTGAACCCATAGTCGGAAGGGTTCATGCCGTCATACTTTGCGTCTCTAACCCAAAGAGGTAGAGTGCAGAGAGAGAAGCGACGTCACCTTTGGAAGCATGAAGTGTGCATAGAAACGATATCAAGCGGGGGGACGGGGTTTTCAGCTTAAGCCTGAGGAGTGAGCACGCTGGAGTGAGATGCTGACTTCAGGTGAATTGCTGTAATGGAGCAGGAATCTACCGTAGGGATACTTGCTCCCTGAGAGGGCACGAATGAGGGCCCCACAGCGAATAGAAATGGCCACTATAGCTACATTTCCACTTACACTGAGAGTGGATCTTGCAAGAAACACCCCGGTCAGCCTTCCGAAGGCTGCTTCAAGTCAGTCTGAAGTAAAAGGGCATTTGGAAAGCCATCAAAAAACTGACATCGAAGTTGGTCAGCAGTAGAGAGTCTGATGCCTGTGTATAATGACTTAATAGCCTCTGAATTGGCGGTGGTGAAAAAGCATGGACGTTCATCATTGTATAGATAGAAGGAAATCCATAGTAGGGATAAAAACTTGAAAAGCAGAGGGAGGACAGGCCGAATTCCCACCAAGCTGGTCAAAAATCTACCCGGACGAGTCCTACCACGAATTTGAATTTGAATTAGCACTACGCATCATTGAAGGAGAACCTATCGTGCACGCTTCCTTGCTTGACTGATCCAGTGCTGCTGTTGCCAACTGTTTTGAGGAGTCCGTCGAACCTCGACGAGAGCTGTGTCATACATGTGTTCTCATTTTCCTTAGTAAACTATGGATGAGATTGTTTCCTCGGGTGAAATGTCGCTGGAGAAAACCATTGCAGGGAGTTCTGCGCCTCTACCGCTAATTAGTAAAGGTAGAGAAGGAAAGGTACCAACTTTCGGGTTTTCAGAGGTGCTTAGGAAGTTTCTCAGTCAGGGGATTGGGTCGTAGATCCAAGTTTAAAAAGGGGAGGAGCACCACGCTGAGTGAAATGCTGACTTCAGTGAAATGCTGACTTCACGCTCAAAATTGTAAGGGAAGATGAATCGGCCAGTAGGATGCCACCACACTGATAGAACGCAGACAAGGACATTAAAACGAATGATGCCCTCCCACAACAACTTCACCTTTTGTCAAATTCCGGACAAATCGTTGGAACTGCGAACGAATGGTGCATTTCTGGATTGGTGTACAGGCCCTGATCCGAATTGGGATTCTGAAGGAAAGGGTCAAGCTTCGATGTTAGGGCGTCCAAATTCAAGAGGAGTTCCCCTAAAACCTCGGCCTGACACGATAGCAACGCCATAAGCTACGTCTGCGATTCACCCTTGTTTTTCGATACTTTCTATGAATGTTGTGATTGTAAGGAGAGGTCTCCCTCAAAAATATCTGACAATTATAACGCAGAAAGAGGAAACCATACTGTATAGATTCTGAAACATTGTTCCAAGACAAATTTAATAATGTCATAATAGTTCCGTTGAAAACCAGTTCTAGACATTATCGTGTTAAACAGAGCGATATCAAAGTTTTCTATGAGAAAGGCGACAAGTAAATCCTCAGGTCTCATTTCAGGCATTTCAATACGGCTTAGGCCTACCCACTTGGACCTACATCATCTAGTAACGGAAAGCACTTATTGGACGTGAAGCTGCCTGTACTACAATCTCCATCCTGCCTATAGAACAAGATTTAACGTTATTCCTTCTCCTGTACGGGCCGCTTCCACGCCGCATTGCCATACCAGAAGAGACTATTGGTACCTATAGGAATCGTACTCGAACAACTTTCATCACCCTTGTCCAGTGAAGGTGAGTTTTTTTTAATGCATTGTAAAGTACCCCATGGAACTGGAAGGCACTTGCAAAAGTTTTCACTCGAGAAGGGTCGGAAGGAAAAGGGAAGGAACGAACTGGTTTCGCAGAGCCAAAATCATACAGATTTATGGTCACATAACTAGCATAGAATCTCTCAATTCAAATTGTATTAAAATTGCACTTTTGCGTTGTTTCAGCTAGTTGTAAGCAATCTCTCACTTCGGTCTTCCGTTGCCGAAGACAGCGCAATGCTTCCGCTCACTCTCAGATCAGAAGAAAACTCGAGAGCTCCGGCAACTCAATAAAACTCTGGATAGTTTTTGTAGATCAGACAGTACTTGAGTGCGCTCACCCGGATTCTGTCTCTTCACCAAAAGAAAGCAAATTGATGCTCAGGTACATATCACACGGAAATTAGAAGTTCAAATCCCCGGTCAAAAACCGCTCAGGCCAACCTATTCTTCCACCTTTCCGGGACTTTTGTTGGTTCCAGACTCGTCTAGGCAGATGCAAGCACTGATTTGCACATCGGCTGTCCATAGGAAGGGCCGAATATGCATTCAAAGGTCGCTTTGATTCTTAACGAAAGTCAAGTACGGGGCGCATCACAAAAGGGAACTGATCAACGCCTGAAGACTTCACCTTTTATCTTGCTTATGGTTAAAACGGATATGTTTAACTACCCTGGGTTCATACATTGGTGGGGAAAAATGATGAGATATTCAGATTCTGAAAATTTCCTGTTTCATCTGCCCTTATAAAGTCACAAGGGGGATGGTGGGTGATGAACCTCAAGGACAACGTTTTCTCAACCCGGTGTATAATGGTGGGGGGTGCCATTCCGTTGCTATTTGTGTAGTGATTAGATTTGCCCATTTTTTCTCGCGAAACTACTTGACACTACTCTGCTTTCCTCAAGCTTACTAATTGGGGCCTCTTTTCTTTACCATAACAACCCAATAGGTACCATAGCGGCTTATGATACCGAATTGATGTTGCCAATTAAGGTGGTTCGGTGCTGAGAGACATTCTTACTGTGCATATAAATAGATAAATAAATGAATGAGGAAAAAAAGGTTTGAAATTTGTTCAGAGCATTGAAAAGCACTTTGCACGCTTCAAAACCGTACATGGTTGTTTCCCAGAGAGTTTACAGCGATTAAAGGCACAGTTCACGATAAAAATGGTCTCTGGGATTTCCCCATGGGATGAATTTAAGGTCCCCTTTTATGCCACGTCTGGCGCTATCATGTCGGAAAACGGCCTAGTTAGGGCGTTATAAAGGCTCGAAGATTGACTCGTGTGTACCATCGGACGACTTTCACCGGCATTGTAGAGGCTGCATCGTTCACAAGGGAGCCCATGTAGGAAGTTCAAACAACAACAACAACTCATGACCCATAGCGGCAGTGAGAACAGTTCTGTACTGGCATGATGTAGTCAGCTTTTTGCGCCATTGCAACAACTGAAGTCTAGTCCGGGTACTTTTTCCATGTCATTCACATCATGGTAATCTCGTCCAACCTCTATTTCCTCTACTTTTGAGGAGCCTTATTTTTCTCAAAATCAAAGAGTTTTCTCTCTTTTTTCATTATCAATGAATTATCCTCAACCTATACTCGATTTTCTACCAGAATGGGTACCTTAAAATTATCGTGAACTGTGCCTTCAATACCCTTCCTGTATCCCGTAGAAGCGTATATATCTCATGGCTGTGATCGGTGTGATACAGGCGGTTGCTGAAGTTGATTTATGGATACGATATGGATAAGTTGGCAGATTAATCAGCAGTTGCTTTCCCGATGTTATTCGATCCGGACGTCGTTATTCGACCCTCTTGATGTGGTAGGAGAAGAATCTCTCTTATATGTGACAGCTGACTAAATCATCACAAAGGCAGTCTTTCCTGGACGGATTCCATACATCCGTCTATGCTTAGCCCTGCCCAGAAGTGGGATATGAACGTTAGCACGAGCAGAGTATTACTTCACCTGAAGCTTTTCCTCAACAAGTCACTGAAAGAGCCTTCACTGGCCATTTAGCATGCAGTAGGGTATTTTCCTCCTTGATGGCCCTTCTCTTCAGCCTTACAATCTATGATATTCAGGGATAGATTTCACAGCCTGTGCACTAGGATTTCACATACACTTCTGAACATAAGTATTTCTGCTCCCTCCTATCATATGTATGAGCTGTCAGTGATATTCATCAACTCTTAACCGGTGTACTTTTTTTAAAGGGACCTTGATTTTTTGCATAGCCGTTCCGGAGTGCCATAAGATTCTGTGGGCTTTTACAGGCAGTTCCGCATCGAGCTCTCTGGAACCTGTACCATGACATTCGTCTGGTATCTACCGACTTATTGTCACCATTCCATGTGGTTATGGTACCTCTATACCTCTTGAAGGTAATTTTTGGTCTATTACGTTGGTATTGATGGAATCTTGAAATTCGAAGGTCATCTAGAAAGTTCAGTGGAACCATTCAAGCATAAATTCATAGCTATGCTTGAGAGGATGGTCGATTGTCCATTGTAATGTTGTGGAAACCAGTTATCAACGCTGCAATACCGTTTTCAGGTGTTCAGTGATGTGCAAAAAATGTCGTCAACTGCCATAACTTCGAGTTAAGACAGCAGAGGTCGTTAGCGGTCAAAGAAGAACGGTCCGCTCTAAAAGTGCACGTGTCCAGTAGAATCAATCTTTTTGGATTGATCGATGCTCAGCGCTGACATACATACTAGGCCTAGTCGATGTTCACGTCATTGCTTCTATCTGACAAGATGTGCCTAGGACAAATCGTTTGCGTCGGAACGAAAGGGCACCCTGATGAACCAAGTGGAATTCGCCGAATAGCAGAGGGTACACAGTCGTTTTCGGGGCACAATAATGTTTACAAATTGAAAAAAAAACAAAATTCCGGACTCAGCCCAGATAGAAATATAGCTGTAGCGAATGCTTGAAGTGAATCCCGTTCACCAAACTCATTTCAAGCAGTCTAAGAAAGAAATCTGCTTTTGATATGTTGGATCTCTCCCTGGATAAGTTAATTAGTTAACCTACTTAACCAATGTGTTTACACAAGTTTTCGACGTAGGTAGCAGTAAAATTAAAGACAAAGTAGCCACTGCTCGTGGACCTCCCAAGCACTCAAGATGACTCCAATGAAAACTTCCAATTTGAAACTTTTACTATGCCAACCTTCGTTTTTGAAGTATAAGGCGAAAAGGTGTATCGTTGGGGTAGGAAAGGGAACGGGACTCACATTACCGTGCTCTGCTTCCTTAACGCTAAATGCTAGAGCGTTGAGAACGATGCGGCGTAATCTTTGCGAGCCTATAGTTTTGCAAAGAAACGATGGTAGGTCGCAGTGGTCACCGAAATGTGGTTTTTGGTCGAGCCTGAGGAGCGGGGAGCATTCGAGTGGACGAGAAGTCGACCGAAAAGCTGGAGTAGAAGAGGAATCGGTTAACTATCTCGCGGAGGAAGCGCATGCAAAGGTGCAAAAAGCTCAGCTTTCTTGATATATTTACAAAAAAAACGTAAATATTCGGCGTTTGTGGACCGGCACATTGAGCGTTTTTCAAATGAATCAGGTTCTATTCGAAACAATGGCTATGCCCAGGGTAAGGTTATAACTATCTAGCGCCACCTGTGCTTCCTCGACCCGTCTAGTAGAGCCATATACCTTCTCTTCCTTGGAATATTAATTGGAAAAAGTATTACACAAAATTAAGCTGACAACGAGCCTCTGGTAATGTATGATATTACTGAAGAATTGAGGAGTGACTGTTCGAAAACTGAAGGGATGACATGCGATAAAAGTGGGCAGTAGCTTCACGCAGCATTTTTTCCGAAAATTTCCTTTATAAATTTGTGAATCTCGGAAAGGCTTTAAAACACCTCAAGAGACAAGTTCAGCTATGCCGAGATTAAGAGAAAGTCGAACATGGTCCATTTACTTCATACTTCCTTCTATCAGCCAACGCATTGTGCATT
>UZAF01018822.1:0-20314 GCA_900617895.1 Haemonchus placei
TTGGTAGGGGTACATGCGGCGGGATGGCAACACTCAAGGTGGGTGGCAGGACGGGACTCCACCCACGGGGGGCGGAGTTAGTGCGGAAAACCATAGTTGCAGTACCCGTGGGCCTAGAGCGTCCAAATTTGGTAGGAGTACCCAAGATAGGATGGGCACGCATATAGTAGGTGACAGAATTGAGCTCCTCCCACAATGGGCGGGGTTTGTGTGAAAAACTTAAATTTGGACTCAGAGCGTTCAAAGTTGGTAGGAGTACAGGCGGCAGGATTGGAACACTAATGGTGGGTGGCAGGACCGGACTCCGCCCACAGTTTGGCCAGAAATTCATAACTCCTTCAGGGGGCGGGGCTCGCCTAGAAATGTCAAAATGGACCTAGAGCGACCAAACATGGAAGAATACAGGAGGCAGGATAGGAAAACCGATGGAAGGTTGCAAGACTAAACTCCGCCCTAAAGGGCTGGGCGTGAATAAATACTATTAATTTGGACCCAGACCGTTGAAACTTGAGGACGCAAGGAGTCGGCTGGGAACATTGATGGTAGCTAACATAGTAGACTAAGCCGCGATGAAGTATCTGAATACTTTTTTCTCTGAGTAATCGCATTTGTGATACGATGCGATGTTCTATTCGGTCACAGCGAAGATGGCTTACAGAAAAAATCGCTCCTGATTCGGAGCTAATACTGAGGGTGTAGAGCTTTCAAAGAAAAAGGAGAATCCGAAGTGTTATTTACGCATAGCAAATTTCTCACAGGAAGGAGGAGCGCCCGGCGTAGCCGGGCGAACCCATAAGAAGGAGGGAAGCCTATTTATATATTCTTGGCAATTTCATTAACCATATCTTATAACCTCATAAGTATAACCTATACTCAGGCTAATTTTTTACACCAAATATGAGTGTGAATCTTTCACAGATGGTGTGTCATTCGATCAGAGTTGAAAATTATTGGACATTGACATTGTTTGACATTTCTCATATAACGCGACCAAACCATCTCTTTCAGATTGTCATATTCCGCCACAAGGAGGTAACTGTGTATCCAGATGAATCGAAGAAGCCTCCGTTGGGTGAAGGATTGAATCGTCCGGCAGAAGTGACTTTGGAAAGAGTGTGGCATATTGATAGGGCTACTAAAGAAGAGATAAGAGTCAGTGAATTTGCGGCAATTGAATAATGCGTTCAAATTATTTCATCAACATCATTCGAAGGATCCATTGAAACTGATCGACCTTGGGTGGCGAGATCGACTAGAGAAGGTGACGGCACGTATGGGTGCTACATTTAAAGACTATCGGCCTTCGACCGGTAGTTGGGTTTTCCGCGTGGAGCACTTCAGCAAATATGGGCTGCCGGTGAGTTTCAGAATTGGTTGTTAAGGCATATTGATAGACCTACTGAGGAAAAGATCCGAGCTCGGCATGTTGAAGCCACATTACTATAACGAGTGTTTTTTAAGGGATCTATATTTTGTCCAGTAGTAGATTTTATACAGAGAGATCCCGAAGTAATGATGGGCACCTTCTTCAGGACGATGAAGACGATGCTGATGTAGCAGTCGTTCCGAAGTCGCGCGGTACATCAACTCTCTCTGGCGATATCTCTGCTAATGACCTGAACACATCCTTGGAGGAACACCATTTACAGTCTCATGTGCAACGTGCAAAAGTACCAAAAGTGCAACTGCATACCGAAGGAGGTGAAGCGATCCACGAGGTACAGTTGTGACCGTATGGAATCCAGTCTTTTTGAGAAGAAAACTCGTTTTCATAGTTTATCAACTAGTGCAGGGGTAGCTGTTTTTGTTTCCTCGTGGTCTAACCGCAGTATACAAAGAGTTTGCTGAAGTTTGGGACATACCAGAAATTTCTAAGCTGCGCGATTGCAGTTTTCTTTTTTTCTCTGCTGTACAGCTGTTTATACCCATTTAATACATACGCTTTCGATGCTATAACACTCATGCAAAAGCTCATTTTGTGATACGACGTGAGAAAGTGCTGGGTTGAAGGCTCAGTTCGGCATCGGAAGCTGCATAATTGTATATGTTTTGTTTCGCAAATGTTTTTATCCCTGTATTCATTAAAAGTTGAGCGTGAAGGGTACTTTTTACTAATTCCTTAGGATTACTTTATTGTTCATATGTTGCAAATTTTATTCATTTTTTCGTTTCGAATTGTTAGACTTAATTTACCATCAAATGTTTGTCTATTTGAGGCTATCTATGTGACGACCGTTGGTCCACGACAAATTTCCTATTATTCAGATTGGTCACAGCTTGTTAGTATTTTGTAGAATGTGTTCCACGCTTCGAAATAAACTGTTGTCTTGGGACTTTAAGTCGAAGATTAGAATAGGTAGTAGATAGCGTAGGTGGCGTAGAAAGAGTAGAAACTGTAATGTTTGTTCAGCCCACAATTCCTGTAAGTAGTATGATCTTCTCTCATTAACCCAGCAGTTGAAGAGACAATTTTACCTCATTCTTAACAACCTAAACGAATTCTACTCACTTAACAAAAAAATCAGAAAACTGAACATGATTGCATAGTTTTTGTGATTGCTCCGGTCATGAGGATTTTGGATTAAACTGCATTTGAAACGAATTGTGGATTAATTTTCGTTTCAAATGCAGTTCGAATTAAATCTTCGATATCTTCATTTGCTCAAAATACAAAAAGAAATTGCCAACCAGTTCTTGATGCAATTTTTTTCTTTCTCTTTGTTACCCAATTGGGGAGTTGTGAACAACTTCTTTATAGTTATAGTTGAACTCAAAATTGTACTTTCTTCAAGAGTGTCATTGGACGTCGACTTAAATTGATCAGCTCAGGTTCCCATTGAGACGGACATCAACGTGCTGCCGAGACGTTACCCAACATCGGAAGTGAAGGTGTCATTTTTTTCTCTTCATTTCGCTAAGTTCCTTGGTTTTTCAATGGTAGGAATAATTGAAAATGGGGATCATCGGTAAAATTATCATCACTGGACCATCGAATAGTGAAGTTTTGTTACTCCTTTCAGAAGGTTTCTTTTTTCTTACCGCTAACCAAGAAGCCCTTCCAGGTGAAAGGACTAGGAGGTCGCATGGATGTGGACTACGATGATGAGGCGATGTACGAAGATTATGAAATTGCAAACTGGAGAGATAGCGAGGCGAGATTCGATGTTCCTTTATTTTTAGCAGTCCCAAGTTTGGTAGTAGTACGTACTAAAATGATTCTTATTTCTAGGAATTCCAGGTGCCCGAGAAAAAACCGAAAATGGAAGAGGTTTTAGATTACGTTTACGAGGAGAGCAAGTAAGTTGAGCTATTATGTAGTGATTGAAAATGAGAACTACATGATCGTTTTAGACGTCTAATGGAACTCTCAACGTTGTCTGTACGACCTGTTCGTCGCATAACTCTAACACGCAGTGAACCTCCAAATGTCTTTCGAGGAGGAGTTGAGGTTTGTGTAACAAAAATGGTTCATATTACCGATCTGAAGCCAATTATATTTCTCTTGTGTGTATACTGAAGTTTTTTTTTTGTTTGGTTAGTTATCGCTTCCGATTTAGGCATGTAAGACCGTCGGATACAAAAAGAGTGCTATAATAAATGCTGCTTGCGCCCATGGTTCATCCAGCCGTGTTAGTTGGAGTCAAGGCAAGTTTCTTTGTAGTATTGAAGAGCTGCTGGTCCCCTTGATGTCCGTAAATATCAAATGCAAGATTACCCGTAGCGTTTTCATTTTTAGGTGGACAATTCTCGTTCAGCCTACAACCGGCATCAAATGAAGTTCAAATATGTGCGCTTCAATTTAATAGCAATGTACCCAAGGTGAGCGTATGAAATATTAAATATAGTCAGCTACAAAACTAAATCGCCAAGCTAAGTAGTAAGCCACTATTTACGTCCGATCGGGACCAAAAATTCAAACACAGATGGCTTTTGTTCTCTTTTTCTAAGCATCCATCATGCGTGTGCTCACATCGCCTTAGCTACACTAACTTAGATCATAATATAGTATAACATATAGTCCAGTATCAAAGCAACTCAAAAAGCCTCTGTTAACGAGGACCACAGTATTGGACTGCGTCTTTAGCAGAAAGTTTCTGACGATATATTGTGTATAAGGAAAGGGAGTCCTACTTACAGCAGCTCATCATCGATATGCTTGAGCACAATGTTCGATTATCGAAAACAATTCATCGAAATTCTTCAACAAGCGCACGTGTGCGGCATTGTGAGATCGAGGGTCAGTCTTCCGCTCCACGCGTCAAACCAGCTGATGACTCGGCAATGGAGCTCTTGGACTCGTTTTTGGCAACAGCAACGCAGAGTTAGTTTAACATTTCTCCATTACAGATTTAGGGGTTTCAAACAGCTCTGAAAGATTGCTATGGTTTAACACCAAGTACCAGTTTCAATGATCTGAAGGATTCTACTATGAGGAGTATTTTATTATTACCTTGTACTTTGAGGTGAATGTGTTGTGGAGCAGAGAGTGTGGCGTTTGTGCCAAGCCCTCTTCTTGGCTGACAAGTCTGGTAAGTTGTCTAAAAAAACTCTTGGAACCTCGCTAACTAGCCCAATCCTACCATTGTGTTACTTATAGGTCAGTGGCACTGGCAACGTGCTCATGAAGTTGGCAAATGGCTTCGTGATGAAGTAGCAAGTCTTCCGAAAAAGAAAGCAGCTGGAGGAACAGCAATTGGTTATTCATCATTATTCATGATTATTGTTATTTTTTAGTATTCAAATGCGTAGGTTTGAGGGCGTAGGTAGTACTGCATGTATTAGCAGTAATGGTGAGCTTTCATTTAAGTTTCACAAATCTGGGATCGAATGTGCTGTGGTGATATCGAAGAGGCTATGAGGACGGCAAATGAAGGTGGACTGACAATGTTATCACTGATGATCTCGGCAGCGCTTTCGGCAGAGGAACCTGGGCGAAGTGACTGTGCCAACATGGTGACTTCTTAGGATTGGGTGCTATGGGTTATACCCACTTTTTCCGAATTTCATTGTTTTCATCTAATTTAATGTTTGGTGCATTATGTTCGTTTGAGCTGCAAATGTGGGAGGCAACTAATGAGCTTGGTGTACTGGAGGACGATCTTCTCAAAATCTACCTCGTACTGGCTGGTAAGACTCATGCAGAATTCAAACATAAAGGGAAAACGATCAAGTTGAACTGTTTGGAGGGTCTCGATTGGCGACAGGTGCGATTAAAATCTCTTTCTGATCAGTTACTTCATAATGCAGCTCGAATTCAATTTAGGCATTTGGCATCCATCTGTGGTGGGTCAACTGTGGAGGATTCCTCGAAGATGCCCTTGATTCGTTCAGCGAAGATGTTGCGGCTGGAAGAGCCGCCTCGCCAGATTCCCACGTTTATGAGCAGGTAGGTTGAGGAATTGCTGTTTTTTGGAACTTTCAACTAATTAAATCAAACTTTGCAGCTTATACGTCTGGCATGTTCGCCAAGCCATCAAGTCGAAGCTGTACTCGACGCTGCGTCGATGCTTAGTCCTAACCCATTAGATGCTCACCTGAGGTTGGTAACTTTATATGAGATGAATTTTCCTTTGAATCAACATTTCCTCATTGTTTCGACTTTCAGCTGGCATATTTGGTCATTACTCCGGGCCCTTGGCTACAATACAATGTCACCGGCTGCTGAGCAGCGGCTTCATACTTCGTACTCGTGTCTACTGACATCTCTAGAACAGTGGCATCTTGCAATATTCGTGCTCAGTCACATTAGTCACGATCAATGGTAAGCGCGCGTAATCGATATTGTACTTATGTGAAAGGGACAATCAACTCAGTCTGAAGTTTCTAGTCGAATAGTAGCGATCCGGGATGTATTGGATCGTATGTCGTTGACAGCTTGTCCGCAAGACTATGAACGAATCTCGGCCATATGTGAAATTCCAATTGAATGGATTGCTGCAGCTAAGTGCGCTAAAGCAAAGGTACTATTTTTTTATTGCTTGCTTACACTACAGTTTACTTATTTTTTTGCATCACATCTCTCGGCAATCTTCTTCCAATCTCAGTTTCTCATTCTGTCGAATTTTCCTTCGCGATGGGCTTATAAGCGGAGCTAAGGTCTAATTCACAGTCCCTTTTGGCTTACTTCTCTTTTCTCCTCAGCAAGACTCTCTTCTGAGCTTGATTTAATTGTTAACAATATATTGTCCGCCACTAATTTTTCGTCATGTTTTTCAGTTACCATTTTCAGGCCCTACCTGCCTGAGCGGTTGAGAATAAGCTGTGACTAATTTTTCTGCAACTACCGTCTGCTGTACACGGGTTTCACTTATTTAAGGCACAAGGAAACTTCGAACTGGCTTGTTCATACTCCCTAACCGCCTGCGACTACGCTGGTGCATTGCGGTTATTCACAGAAGAAGTCGCGCCGAATGCAATTGCCATGGGTGACTTACATAAACTCCGTCCATTGGTGGAACGAATGGAAAAAGTCGCTGATAAAATCACAGTGCGTTGTTGATGTGTTTAGTGAGACTTGCTTTTTGTCCAGTTTTTCATAGTCATAGCCGTTACAAACTTGGTTCAGGGTTGGGGTGCTGTCGGACAGATCTATGCCGATTACTGCGAGTTGAAAACAATGGACGATGATGATGATAGCGAAGAAGCTGTATGTTTTAGTCTATTTGTCATCGGTTAGGCTCACTCATTCCAAGTTTCAGGAAGAAAAAATTCATCAGCTCGTAGACTCGATATTTACGCGTATTCAAGCACCGATATTCAAAACTCCGATCCAACGGTTCGTAATTTTAGTCCTATGACAATTTTTTCTATTTTCCCGCCCGATATAAGGTTTTGGATAAATCTTATGTGGGCCCATAGGGTTCCTAGAGGCGCAAAGGCTGTAATTACTGCGATTTCGAGTAAGGTGACTGAGACTTCCTCATTGTTCATGTAGCAATTATTGCCATGGAATCACCGTCATTAGATTGATTCCCTTACCATTTCCTATGCTTTATTCGTGGTTAGTAGCTTTCACAACCTTCCTTAGGTAACTTGATGTAGTTCGTTCCCGGTAGTAAAGCACATGGGAACGAAAGCATGTGCCGATGTTGTTTATCTTGGCATATACATATCTATTATAGTACGGTCGGGAAGGAGCCTCGGACTTTCAATGAAGTTTGCCCATCCCCACTTCCAGTCCTGCCTTAGCCCGGTGGCACTATTGCCTTTCATCCCAGTGGGCTGCCCCCTTTTATGATCTAGCCTTTTCACCAGGTTAGAAACCAGCGCAACGATGAGGCAGTACTTTACATGTCCTTGTTATCTACACGATTAATCAGATACACGCCCCATTCCTGCTGGTTTGACGGCTGTTACACCTTCATCGAGCAAGAAAATTTGTTTTTTGCTCAAGCTGTGAAGCTAGTAGTTTTTCCGAATACGACATCCACTCGCAGCCGGGGTAAAGGATTTTGGGTTGAAGCCTGCCTTCATAAATGTGGTGATGAGTCTGGCACGAGTTTTGGCGTAGGCCTTACACAATTTGACTAAAGAGCTTAGGTATGAATGCGTGAAGTTAGGTCAAGTTAAATATGAATGTAGAGAGCTGAGACTCAAAAATAGGCGGTTTCCCATATGAAATTCCACCGCTGAAACTTTGCTTTTAACTCGTCCACAATGGTTTAAGTCAAACAGGATTGTATGCTCTAATGTGTACCCTTTTAAGCTTGTGCATGAGAACAATGGCTCGAGAGTTATTTGAAATCAAGCGATTGACCGGTCAAACGGATTCCAACCTGCCGTTAAGTGAAAGTCAGTTAGCAAAATTGATTTGTTGATAACACATTCCTATCATGATGATTACCAGTTCGCGGTTAGGTTCCTGCCATTTGTACCATGAAATTGTGATAACCTATTACTAGTATCACGCTATAAGTTGTCTCATTAATGCATCTCGGTAGATTTAAATATAAGTACGTTATAGGTTTCCTTGTTTTTGTTGTATGAATCTAGCTTCTTGATATCTTTCCTCCCGGATTACTCACACTACCATTACGACATTGATCATTACGGTTCCTGCACACTCGTTTTGTTTACATATGCTGTATCTTGCATTCGTCTGTTATAAGTTTGATAAAGCAATTAATTGCCAAGTGATCTTCTGGTTTTGAAATGTTACAACAACTTTGATTCACACAGTTCATTACACAATTCGATTGGATGTGTCCGTATGGAACACAACACAAATTCGATCAGTTGCTGCCTCCACGAAGACGGAGCACCAAATGAAGTGTCGACTCCTTTTGGATGTTGTAATCCGAGAGTGTGCGACCATCTTCGAGTTGTTTACCTAGAGCGCAGAAGTGAATGTATATTGTAGATGAAAGGCAACTGATGAATCTCGGCATTTATACGACTCTGTAGCTTAAAAATAAATACCAACCGGCAAAGATAAGTCGCTGTTGATCAGGTGGAATTCCTTCTTTGTCCTGAATCTTAGCTTTCACATTTTCGATCGTGTCGGAGGCCTCCACTTCCAGAGTAATAGTTTTTCCAGTTAGAGTTTTTACGAAGATCTGCATGCCTCCGCGAAGGCGCAGTACGAGATGGAGGGTGGACTCCTTCTGGATATTATAATCGGAAAGAGTACGACCGTCCTCCAGTTGCTTACCTGAAAAAGAAGCTTTTAAAGCAAAGTCGAGACTACAACTTTCCAAAAGTATAGCCACGTGAAAAAGTTAAAGAATCACCGGCAAAGATGAGCCGCTGCTGATCTGGCGGGATTCCTTCTTTGTCCTGAATCTTGGCTTTGACGTTTTCAATTGTGTCCGAAGCTTCCACTTCCAATGTAATAGTTTTTCCAGTAAGAGTTTTCACGAAGATTTGCATGCCTCCACGAAGACGAAGTACGAGGTGCAGTGTAGACTCCTTTTGAATGTTGTAATCCGAGAGAGTTCGTCCATCTTCCAGCTGCTTCCCTAAAAGATTATTCGCAATTGGATCAGCCCTATTCAGTAGTGCACACGATAAGAAACAAATATATTACCTGCAAAAATGAGCCTTTGCTGGTCTGGTGGGATTCCTTCCTTGTCTTGGATCTTCGCCTTCACGTTCTCAATGGTGTCAGAAGCCTCTACCTCCAAGGTGATTGTCTTTCCAGTCAACGTCTTCACGAAAATTTGCATTCCTCCTCGAAGACGCAGCACCAGATGAAGAGTCGATTCCTTCTGGATATTGTAATCCGAAAGGGTGCGACCATCCTCCAGCTGCTTTCCTGAAATCAGTAAACTGATAACTGGCATAAGGAGCCCATTTCATAGGTATTAATGCGTTGAAGAACGCTTAGCTGACGACCTTATTTACATCAAAACTCGTATTCCCATCATGTAATATTCACCTGCAAAGATAAGTCGCTGCTGATCAGGTGGAATTCCTTCTTTATCTTGTATCTTGGCCTTGACATTTTCGATTGTATCAGATGCCTCAACCTCCAATGTAATCGTCTTTCCTGTCAACGTCTTCACAAAGATCTGCATTCCTCCTCGAAGACGAAGTACCAAATGGAGGGTAGATTCCTTCTGAATGTTGTAGTCCGAAAGTGTGCGGCCATCTTCAAGTTGTTTGCCTGAAAGCACGATGTCTGGAGGCTTTTGTCTTCACATACGAGGAAGTTTCAGGGGCCCCAAGTATTCAGCGGAATACCACTGATGCTCTATTCTACCACTGAGCTGCAAGTGGCCGTTGTTTTACGAGTTATATTGGAATGTGGGATTAAATTAAGACTTGCTCAACTTCTATACTTGGCTTTTGGTTCTGCACCTCACTACGAAAGACAACCTAGCAAGTTCAACATCTATATCTCCTTGGTGGGATCGCGAATATTAACTGACCGGCAAATATAAGCCGTTGCTGGTCTGGTGGAATGCCTTCCTTATCTTGAATCTTGGCTTTCACATTCTCGATTGTGTCCGAGGCCTCAACTTCCAGGGTGATCGTCTTTCCAGTCAATGTCTTCACAAAAATTTGCATTCCTCCTCGGAGACGAAGGACAAGATGAAGCGTAGATTCCTTTTGGATATTGTAATCCGATAGAGTGCGGCCATCTTCTAGTTGCTTTCCTGAAGTAGATTTCATTTAACTGAACATACTCTGCATTCGGAAATCTAAAAATGAAGAAACTGACCGGCAAAGATAAGTCGTTGCTGATCTGGTGGGATTCCTTCCTTATCTTGAATCTTTGCTTTCACATTTTCAATAGTGTCGGAGGCCTCAACCTCGAGTGTGATTGTCTTCCCGGTTAGGGTTTTCACAAAGATCTGCATGCTGAAAAAAGTGACGCGCTCAACGACGTATGAGTGAGTCAACATTACGAAATTACGTCGAGACATCAAATGCACAATAAGAAATTCACCTGACAGATACGAATAGTAGGAAAACAAGGAGAAATGAGCATAAGATAAATGATTCATACGCTCACAGACTTCACTACTTCGAAAGAAACTACTTTGCTCTTCGAACTTCCTCGAAATTTCGAAAAGCAATGTAAGGGATACACTCCCTAATACCTCCTGGCAGCACACTACGAAAGAAATAGCACAGGAAGCCAGATGAACTGGCAAAACGAGTGGGAGGACAGAACCAGCACTACAACAGATTTGCCAGTCCAACCAAGGGCAGAAGTAGGAAGCCCATAAGCGCTAGTAAAACAGCTTAGATGTGCCCCAGGGGCACGAACCCCCTCCAGGGCTGAGAGTGAAACTCGAAAACATTAAAAAGGAAGCAGGAACAGTGACCAAGCACCACCAACCACGCCGTCCTCACCGAATGAAATAACACCAGCCGGCCGGCAAGTGATGCCGATCGATAATACGCCCCGCCCACAGGACATCGTCTCGTCGCTCGCCGAGCGGCGGAGGGCATGGGAAGAACGCCGTGATGCTGACGATCAGCTGATTAGCGCTGGTCAGTATGGATCGATCGATTGATTTTTTCCAGTTAGGGATATTACGGGACGAAACATGGCCTGGCACTTTCACGTTGGGAAGAGAAGAAACTTGCTTTGCCGTGCTGATCGCTTCGAAAGATCGAAGCTGTCTCAGAGAAACTCGTTTCTTCTTCCCCACTAGCGGTCCACATTTGCAAAAGACATAGCCCGCTTTCCCTATTGCTGGGAGGTCTCCTATGTAATTGGAAAAGTCCCTTGTTCCAGTAATTGCTGAGTATTTGCCGGATTGAAATTGGATCGTTTCCATCCTAACCCTCTAAAGTGGAGTCTACATCGGGTCTGAAAAGCTGCATCGGGACTATGCCATTGCCCTATGTTCGCCTAGCTAAAAAAACTTGTTGGGGAGGAGAGGGGATGTGCTCAGAGGAAAAGGGCCCAGCGAGCTTAAATAGAAGTCTCACGCTCAGCTCAAGTGTATTGGCCAAAGATGAAGCATGCCTTGTTTACGGGGCATGAAAAACAAGTCCTAGGGGGAATCGTGCAAATTCCAGAATAATCGATGGTTCTTCGCGATGTCTGCTTCCTCTCGGGCAACATTCTGCCACTGACTCTGCTCACACACATTTTGCATTGATGCATAAACTTTTTCTGTCGCATTCGCAGCGGGCTGCAGCCCATCGATTAGGAAATTCGGGAAGGCTCGGGAATGCACTGCTGAGCGTTTCCTGGTGAGCTCTGGTGAGCCAGCTTTTTAAGGAAATACTTACTAATTTATACATTCTTGATGGGCGGAAGTGTTTTCGGATTTTGGAGAGTATGGTAGCCCTGGGAGTGTATTCTGAGGGAAGCGAAGGCTCTTAGTGTGCTGAAAATTTTTTATAGACTGAATTTTTATTCTGATGGGCTGACATCTGTTGCCTGAGATACTGTAATTAATGTTTAGCCTAAGCTCTTGCTGCATTCAATTAGGTCAGACTGCAATATTGGTTAGCGTCACCCGAACGAGAGCCCACTGCACTGAAGTGAAGCTCCGAAAGAACCTTATATGGAATAGTACTAGTGGACTACAATTTACCAGTTGATGAGTATCTTAGTGATCTATAAGGGAATTGCCTGAATGTGCAAGGACCATCATCGAAAAAGATTTCTACAGGAAGAGAAGGGACTTCGTAAGCCACAATGGAGCACTTGCCACTGCCATATGTTCCGTACACAACTGATTTTTCAGGTTGGACAGTTTGACAAATATTTTTCGAAAAAGTTGCCCAGACAGCTTGTCGATGCTATTGCCATATCATATTTCCTTCACTTGCAATGTGAGGTGGAATTTTTTTTTGGAAAAAATAGGATACGACATTTTTAATGGGAGACCTGGTTCCCTGTTTATGTCTCAGCTGCTTAAATTACTTAACTTCTTCATGTGGCCGGGTCCAGATGCTGCCAAGACTCTCCAACGGGAGGCCGTCAAAGTAATGAACAGAATTCCTGAGTATTCAAGGGAGACGGCCCACAAGATAAAGTTGTTGGCAGTGTCATGGAGAAAGCGCTCATCTGACAACAACAACTTGAAATCACCACTTAGTAGCGGGCTGTTTGCCTAACTTTTGGAGGGGACGACAGAATCATTTGAGGACGAGGTTTAACCGTATGTCGGAGCCCTACAGTCTCTTAATGGATCATGAAGATACTTACTTTGCCCAATTTCTCGGTACAAATGACCTTTAATGTGAAGTCAGGGATGGAACACGCTTGCCGAAGTAATGAACTTGCACGAGACGTATTTGGACCGGCGTGCACCAAGCGGGGCAAAAACATGGCGGACTCCCATCGATCGTGTTTGGAGTCGCTGACATCCTTTTTTGGGGGTGTTACGGTAGCTTAACGGAGCCATTCGGCATGCGTTCATTTTTCGCTACACCCTCTAACCGACTCGATATTTCACAGCGTTTGCACAAGGCCGACGACAAGTTCTTTGAGTTTGGGGTACTTTGGATAAACCTTGGAAAGTGATAATGCTAATCAGTGACCCGAACCTGAAATCACGTGAAGTAGTTGCAACAAAATCGGTATCTATCCTTAATCTCAAGTGTACTGGCTACAAACGACTTAAAATGACCTCGAAAGAAAGGCCAAGCTCCCTCAATCCACTCCCAATTACACTGGCGGATTCCCTATACTCTGAATTCACAGTAACTATGAATTTAGCTCCGTATCTACTGTATATTCTGCACTGTTGGCCAGTATTGTGCTATCCAAAATTCAACTATAAAACCTTTGGAAGGGTATTTGCTGTGCCATTGCGGTTTATTGAATATGCAAGGGAAAACTGGTATCTGTGCCATTTGCACAATGTTTTTGCGTCCGTGTGGAAAGTGCAAGACATGTGATGAACCAAGAGTATTTTGGTGAGTGTTCTGATTGAATATAACGAGCTAGCAACCATGGCAACAACGTTTGCCATCTTTCAAAACGGCAAACAGATTATGTCCACGACTAAAAGAAGTTTATGTCTAGGGAAAACCTGTCTGTGAATTGTTGAATGCAGAGTCGCTGTAAAGGTTTAGATGCGAATTGATTGGCGGAATCCTGG
The DNA here is from genome assembly GCA_900617895.1 of Haemonchus placei. Taxonomy (NCBI): domain Eukaryota; kingdom Metazoa; phylum Nematoda; class Chromadorea; order Rhabditida; family Trichostrongylidae; genus Haemonchus; species Haemonchus placei. The sequence continues at coordinate 13,515 of UZAF01018822.1, forward strand.
ATTAATAAAATTGTAGAAAGTGTCATTGTGAGCATCAAATTTGACTGGGTGAACAATGGAACCTGGGATTGCCTAGCTATAGATGGCGTTTCGGAATAAGCCAGTCTATATTTGTCTAATTCTTGGAATTGATCCCTATGAGACCGTCCAGGGTGAAATCTGAGTTTCTTCAACAAGTTCACTACCAAGTATTTTACAGTCACGAACTGAATCACGAGAGGGTCAGGACATCCCTTAGCATGAAAGGGTCTCTCTCAGNTTGGAATTGATCCCTATGAGACCGTCCAGGGTGTAATCTGAGTTTCTTCAACAAGTTCGCTACCAAGTATTATACAGTCACGAACTGAATCACGAGAGGGTCAGGACATCCCTTAGCATGAAAGGGTCTCTCTCAGTATCTTGGCATTTGAACGATGGAGTCCCAGTCCATCACGCACCACTGCAAACGCAAATTTTTCATCTTCCTTTTATGAGACCAGTTCTCCTTCATTTTTTTAGAGTCCTGTTAGAGAAAGTACTTTTCCCCCTTCCTTCCGACTTGAGTCATCTAATCGCCAAATAATATTTTGTAAAACGTATTACCGTAATTCCACAGGAGGATCCTGAAGTAACGACCGTGTGCTGCTAGCGGGGCTTACAAATGGTGGTCATCGGCGCAAATTCTGGAATGTTGAGCTGGTAGAAGAGCAAAGTCCCTGATAAGACGATGATAAGGGCTATGGTGTTTCATTTATTACCATGGCCATCATTTGGGTCATATGGGCTCTTTTATGAACAAACATGACTGATTGTAAGGTGAATAGCATCACACCATCCGGGCCTGATGAGATGCTGTCATGTGATTGATGTCTCTCCACCGTTAGTATCTATTTTATAGATGTTATTGGCAGCTAACCAAGCAACAACAAATGCGAAAAGGAGGTGAAATCAGATAAGGGAGTCGAAACTGGATTTCTTTGTTCAACGAAATAAAGAGCATGGGACGAGACGTGCGAGGAATAAGCGGCAGAGAACGCTTTGAAGGACTTAAGTGATCCATGGTGCTTTAGGAATCACTGGAGAGGTAATATTTGTCGTCAGAAAAGAGAACATCCTTTATAGAGCCTGATAGAAATTTTTTGAATTGGGGTTGAATTGCCTGGGCCACACTTGCCCTTGCTGATCGCTCAAAAAATCAGCTCGCACTCGATTCCTTCGTTCCAATTAAGTTCCTGTGCATTTTGTAGGTTCATTTGCCGTGCGTCACATTTTGCCATAACGTAGAGCTACCTGATCCATGGCCTTAGGTATACGCGAGGAGACGGTCCAAAGAAGAAGGCGTCGGCCCTTAATGGTCCTTTGAAAAAATCCCTTTGCTTTACACAGCAGTTGGTTCTCACGATCAATACTGTGCGAACGGGGTGACCGCTGGGGGTTTTGAACGGCATCACGGGGCAACTACAAGACTGCCCGATAAACAATGAGGCATGCTACAAGAGGATAAAAAGCTCACTTACAATTAGAAGTCAAAAAAACGATGACGAGGCCAAGGGAAAACTGAAAAGATATCGGAAAAATATTAAATTTTGAGGTTTGTTGAAAGTCTTCTGCCAATAGTGGATAGAAATGGAGAAGTAGTGTCCTCAAGGAGATTGAAGAGAGAGTCGTGGGTGTTTTGCGCAGTAACCAGACACGAGACAGGAACCACAGCCGGGGGACGGTACGAACGTGCGTCCGAGGGCGCGCGGCAAGTTGCGCGGCGAAGTTCGTGACGATTTGTACGACTCTGCCGTCAATTTTTGTTGCACAAACTCGAAGTAGAGTAGTTTAGTAGGGTCAGATGATCCTCCTAATCCACTCTATTTCAAATTTGGGTCCCAATGATAGGCGCCAAAGTCGTTCGAATCATTACGAACTTCGCCGCGCAATTTGCTGCGCGCATCCTCGGACGCACGTTCGTACACATACCCACCACAGCCGGACTGCTAGGGATGGGTGCCTGCGCTGGATTTTCATATTTGTGAACGGTTTTGGGTATAGTCAAATCACTGAAGATGAGAAAATACGTTTATCACGATTACTTATACATAGGGAAGATTACGCCTGCCTGGCGCAGACAATCTTGCGCCAAAATGTGCCGTGAGGCACGTAATATTTTTGAAGGGACTCATATGTTGAAGGCTAGTACTCCGCTTCTGTTACGAGGTGGTGTGACACACTACAACACGCATGAACAAGAGATCGAACCTTGAGTCGATTCGTCGCGCGCGAAAGTGAGGGACGAGTTGCCTTGCTCCAACACTTCTAGCGTTCTCCAAATAACTCGAATCATTATGTCTGGCATAATTCTGCTGTTTATTCCTTACTTCCTGATTCCTTACTCGCTGTGCTGCTTCCTTGTGCTATATTCCTTATTGATTTCAATGATTGCAACTACTTTGGGCAACTACTTTGGATTTGCGACAGTCAAGTTGAACAGATCAGGTACTGAATAAGAAATATATGTTATGTGTGCATATATCCTACTCTAAATAATTTGCTGTGTGTACCTGTATAGATATGATTGTTTATATAAGTGTACATATAGCTGTGTATGTGTATGTAACCTAGAATTCAAATTTGGAAGGGATGCTGGCGGTAGTATGTGAACATCAGTGCTTGATGATGTGAAGTGATAACAATTGATAGGGGCTGATAAAGAGTTCACGCAGGCAGAAACCAGCTCCGATACTCCCTTCGTGTTAACCATGGGACCCTTACTCTTCCGTGGGTGATGTGGGCTGTGACGGAATCGTAGACGGTTAACGACAGGAAGGGATAGCAGGTAAGAGGGGATAATAGGAAGCCCTAAGAGATAAGAGCCGTCGGGTCTGTTATGTGCTCTGTGTCAACAGTGGAAGCTTTTGGTTGGATTCGATAGCACGTAATAAATATCAAAATGGCTTTCATGTCGTTGGAGTTTACAGTTGGGCCTTGTCACTTTGTTGAGTGATGTAGAATCGTAAATGTTTGGTGATAAGAAGTAATAACAACTGATAAGGGCTGTCAAAGAACTAAAATGGGTCGGAGCCACTGAGTTTGTTTTGTCATCCATTTGTAAGCGAAACTCTCCTTTCTCCGTGACTCTTCTTTCCCTTGCTACATTTTACGTGAAATTCACCATGACCTCAGTAATCGTTTTTTTTTTGCTAGGAAACACTATTGCCGCAACCCTTTCTTCCATACCCCTGAACGAAATAAGCCATAAGATCTCTGTTCAAAATCTCTGGAATACTGAGGAAAAGGGTTGATCTTGTAATGGCTTACAATATTCGTAACGGTGTTACCACCTTAGGTGCTTCTGAGTTCCACAATTGTTCATTCCAACACACAGGAGATCTCCCTACGTTTCAGCTACCGTTTGTCGATCACAGATTAAATCACGGTTATTTATTAAAAGAGCTCGCATTTTATTGATGCGCCATATTCTCATTTTGATCTCATTTGATCTGTATACTCCGTTTTTAAAAGATCTGTCCACAAATTAAGTTCATTTGTGTGGACGCGATTTGTTTCGTTGGTACCTTGTTACATTTGTTCGATTCACTATGTTTGTCATATCTCACATGCTTATTACATGTCCGTTGATAAACATATGAATGAATACTTAAACACTCTTTCGTTGCCACAGGACAGCGATATTCCTCACACATTGTTCATATTCATATTGCCAGATCTCGAGAAGCTGTAAGAATTCTTTTCGTAGCATTGGCACATTCACATCGCATCGCACCACACTATCAGAACGAAAATTTAGAGGAAGCCTAATATTTACAGTAGTGAAAGCGAACGTCTTCTACTGAAACGAGCGCTAGAGAAGACCCAGGAAAGGCCTGCTCGACTCAACAACATTACCGGATCACGAGCAGATTTGTCGCGGAAAGAGTAATCGGGTTGAGGGAAAGTGTCAAATGCAACAAGAATATGTTCATTGGAGAGAATTGGTAGGCGAGACTAGATTCAAAGGAAACGGTCAGCGAGAGCAAAGGGAGACGCGGTGAGGAAAGGATGCAAGAACGAACAATCCGACTGCAAGCCAACTCTCGATGGCAACGACAAAAACAAAACACAGAAACTGTTGATGAAATGGTGATGAAATGCGATACAATGCTTGAGCTCACCGCAGCAAAAACGGCGCACGTTTTGAAGTATGTGGAGTGAATAATTAGGCCAGATGCCGAGACCGTTGCTTACAAAGAGACGACAACTGGAAACTGCCGAACGGTGGCCTTTCAGCTGTACGAAGATGTATTACGACATCAGCGACGTTTCATGCTTAGAGTGAGCATGAGCGATGTAACATCAGCGACGTTTCATGCTTAGAGTGAGCATGAGCGATGTATTCGACTGCAAATGAAGGCTCTTGCCGTCAACGACGTAATGAACTTGGGGTATGTGCTGGAGGCACACTAGTTACGCGGTTAGTTGCTCATATGAACTACCCTGGTGAACCTGATCAAAGTGTGTTGATAGCAGAGCACTACATTTTTTTCTGTGGAACCAAGCCCATTCTTCCAAAAGAGCTTCGGAAGTACCGTAAACTAGGGCGCTACTTTGAAATTGTTTTGAAAAATTTCCTGAAAGCATATGAAAGCCCATTATTCGAGAGTCTGAGCCCATCGACGAAGTTTGGTGTCTCCAGAGGAGCTTCTCAGATAATACAGGAAGTTCTAACTCGGATCTACCGATGGCCTAAGTGGGAGCGCAAATCGATTCGCTGCAAGGATGTGGGGCTTACATGTCGCGAAGGCGGATGTTGGTCGAGCCTTAGAAAAACAGGAGGCTGCAACAGATATCTCCAAGAGAACCATGTGAGGAGACCTGTATCACCGCCCACGAAATCGCCCATACCCTCGGATTTTACCACACTATGTCCAGACATAATCCCAATAAATACATCATAGCAGACTAAGAAAACGTTCAAGTGCAATCATTTCAGAGTATTCTCAGCCGGATTTATCACAAACTAGTTGCTTTCACATCAAAAGAATAGAGTGCTACGCCAATACTATCAAACAAATGCATATTTTACAGATAAAGATTTGATGCGCTTCCTGAGCGCTGAGCGAATTGCTGTCGAATGCCAATGTGTACGCTCAATCTTTTAAAATAGAGCATGAAGAAAAGCAAGCGAGAATCCCACCCGTCTGCCTGATAGCGCCGTTCAATACACCATCATTCAATATTAACATGGTTGTCAAAGAAAGCTGGGAAATAGACTGGACAGATGACAACGCGATTTCTCTGCTCCAAATGGAGTTGCAGATATTTAGGTCTATTAAGATAAAATGTGCCCGCAAACAGATGTCTCACAGTTCAATTTTGTGACGAGAGCGGCGAGCAGCTAATCAATATACGCTACATTGAACATTGACAACAAACGCGCCTGGTGCAACAACGCCGGGATACTTTACGTTCGACGGATCGATATTGGCGGAAAAGGACTTCTTGCAAATGCTGCTCTAATCGGAAACATCACTGTCCATTATGTAAGCCACTGGGCGCAAAAAGGCGAGGTTTAGATTGCTGCAGCAGGAACTGGAGGATTTGGGGCAACAATATGGTGTACCCTCACGCTAACAAGCTGACGCGCAGTATCACAAAGTGATAAACATTTGTTATCTTCTGGCCGTTCCCATCACTAACACTTCTACAAAAGCTGATTGAAAACATAGATATGATAGGCATATAAGCTCACCACTGCATCGAATGGTCCTCGGATAAGCCGTTCGCTCGTCGGATTAGTGTGCTGGTGATGTATTTGTATTTTTCCATATTGCTTTGTTTTGCTTTGATGTCATGCTTCAATTGTTTGTAACTCAATCAATATTCGTTTATTTTTTCTCAACTTTTCACTCGTTGGAAAAATGCCAGAACGTCAAAGATTTAGGCGTCCTTATTGATGCTGACCTGAGATTTTCGACTCATATTGAGTATGCGGTCAGGAAAACCTACAGTTCCCTGTTAACGATTTTTCGGAATATTTATCGTCATAAACCCGACATACTCAATCGCTTTTGAAATCTTTGTTCGTCCTCATTGGGAGTACTGTACGCAGATTTGGAGTCCTCCTGTTTTGTGACCATTAGTGTGACGAAGGAGGGAACCCTTCGCGTGGGAACAAGGTGTATGATTACCAACCCATTCCACGAGTACAATACGGAGTGGAACGATGCACCGGGATTTCGAAAGAAAGAAGTCCTAGCGCGTAAACGCNGCTACTGAACTTGACTTAGCGGTTAATTCGGATAAATGCTTCGTGCTTCACATGGGAGACCTGGAAGCCGAGATCACATAAAACGTGATAAGTTGGAAAAATGCCAAAACGTCAAAGATTTAGGCGTCATTAATGATGCTGACCAGAAATTTTCGACTCATATTGAGTGTGCGGTCAGGAAAACCGACAGTTCCCTGTTAACGATTTTTCGGAGTATTTGTCATCATTAGCCCGACATACTCAATCGTTTTTGGAATCTATGTTCGTCCTCGTTAGGAGTGTTGTACAAGATTTGTCCTCCTGTTTTGTGACCATTAGTGTGACAAAGAAGGGAACCCTTCGCATGGGAACAAGGTATATGATTACGAACCCATTCCACGAGTACAATACCGAGTGTAATGATGCACCGAGATTTCGAAAGAAAGAAGTCCTAGCGCGTAAACGCGAGTATACCTCGGAGCAGATTAAATTAAGGTCTTGGTCATCAGCCAACGTGACATTTTCGATGCAGAAATAGAAGACATGACGGTGCTGCTGGAAAGCCAAGAACAAGAGATGAAGACAT
>UZAF01018823.1:2765-12922 GCA_900617895.1 Haemonchus placei
AGCGATGAAGCATGACGATCGTGCACTATTATTGAATGAATGGTAACGTGCATACTACAATGTTGAAGGGAGGGAGCACCCATAAAAGAGGTGTGGGGACGTGTTCGCAAGCGAGAACTATCAAAATGATACTTCTTCAAAAGGTAAACACGCTCAATCACGTCCATTTGGGAAGGGGAATAGGAGGATATTCTCAATTAGCAGTACGAAAGCTGTACTCGGCACAGTCATTGAGTGCACTCCGGATGTGGGCGAGAATCGGGTTGATTTCTGATCATCCCAGCCATCCGTCGTCTGTTCATCGTCTCCGACCACATTCATTCAGCCAGCCTTCACTCACTCAGACTCACCCATTCGTCTATGCCCCTCTATTCGCCTGATTGACATGGCAATAAGGGTGACTTGGTATTAATGGAGCTACACTTCACTAACGACAAACCCTGACAGCCATCAATTTAATGAGGAAATAAAAGATAAAATGATAAAGTCTTTGGGCATTAATCGATCCCACCTGGGGATGCGTTACCCCCTCCCCCCTCCGTATTGGACTCCCTTCAGACATGCATATGGAGTGGATATGGGCAGCATCACGGCTTACGGTGACCTGGCACCTCTTGGCCGATCCCGGAGCGATGGAAGACAGTCGCCTGAGCGAATATGGCTTCGACCCCCGGACTGCGCGTGCGATAGTGCGCCTCTTACCACGCCTCCATTCTTCGGGCAAAATCGAAATGAATACGTTGGAATTTATTCATGTAGAAGCCTGACTTTCGAGAATCAGCTTTCCAGACTCATATCAGGGGACAGGTAAGTTGTGAAGAAGGCAGAAGCAAAACCCAGACGTCGAGCTGCCTAAAGAAACTAGTCCCATACTGGTGAGGCTAACAATAGGCGTGAGCAATTGCTCCTCCTACTATCTATGGATATTCCTGAAGTTTAACAAGTAAGGGAATTTCGGGTTCAGGATGGAGCAATGAGGGAACTTTGAGAATGCAGGAAATTAGAATTTAAAGAAACTCTATGAAATCTATTTTCAACTAATACTGTAAAGTTAATAGAAGCATATTATTGGCCATACATTATAGGGCTTCTGAACTCACACGGGGGCGAGCTGACGTCTGAGAATTCCGTGAAACTAATCTGAATAAAATGTGTAATTATGAAGTTGTTAAGTCTATAATTCGGAGCAGATAATTGTCTTAACAACCGGAAATTTCCATGAAGTGACTTTACAAGCTTCTATGAATTAACATTGGCAATTTCTTGAATGAAATGAGAAATTACGGCTAAAAATATGCATCCCCAATATCGTGATACTCAGCGTAGAGCGGAGATTGCGTATGTCTGGAGAAAAAAGGATTCTGGGATCCATTACTAAGAGATCTCGTCTACTTCACGATTCCCTTTGAGCAGAAACGCTCTTGAATGTTTTACTCATGCCTCCCAGAAGATTATAAAGTGGGAATCATAATCTTCTAAGGGAAAAACTTCTTCCCAGAGGATCTTTGGATGTCAACAATAAATGCAACTCACCGGTTGCTGCCGAATTCTTCAAATAGGCGCTACCACTTAGTATTCCTACAAAGTCAGGATAATATTGATTTTGATCTGGGATTAGAGCTAGCCTAAGAAGATCTGGGAGACTGGTTAGGGGGAAGTTCAGTTAGTACTATGAAGAAAGGGTACGAGCACTATGCTTATTAAGTTATACTAACTGAATAAATCCGAGGTGTTTAGCTCCCTCTACCCCTCACTCCTCTACTTTTTGCCGCCTCTCTGTGGGAGTAGTGAATATGATTACCTGGGAGGGTTACCCGACCGGCTCACTCGACCGGAAGATGCCCTTTTTATTTTTTATGCTCAACTTCAGCGAATTCTTCTTCGAGGGATTTCCTGTCGAGGGATTCCTATACACCTTTTCACAGCCATACGAATTCATGAAAACGATTTCCCACGGGACCTAAAATGACGACCATACCTTCAAAAGAAATCGACAACGAATAACAGTCACTCCTAGGTCACTTCCTGCGTACCAACTGGGGAAAGCTCCCAGAGTGTTTCTCATACCCTGCTATGCCTTCCTCACTACCAAAGCTCACATGCAGAAGCTATGCTAATTTGTTCAAAGTACACATGGGCATTATCTATGTCTCATTAGATAGGATACGTGAGATACTGAGGATGGCTGCTGATCATCTTATATCCGTTCCATACAATTTGCTATGCTAATTTCGGAGAACTACTGCAACGACAGCAATCAGCTTAGTAAGAAAGGAATCCTATTATACGGAAGAATATCGAAGAGAAGTGGTTTTCTGTGAAGAGAGCAAATTACGTACAAGGGAATCAGCATAATGGCCACATCTCAATTCGATTTCGAAAATTACATCGGAAGTTATTTCCGAAGCAGATTATCAGCAGAAAATGGATTTTAAAACTGTCCTTCCACTCATTTTAGTCTTCCCAAATGGGGCTGTCAACCTATGGACTGATGGCGTTCTTCATGCGGAACTTACTCAATTGACAGCTCGTCCTTTCATGATGTCCAATGTCATCTCGACCACCCGCAGAACCTTCCGTATCGCTCACATCCTAAATGGAATACGCCGAGAATGAGGGACCCACGCACCCCAGGAGGCGAGAAAGGGGTCCACATCAGCTAGTCTCTTGTTGGACTCTGTTTTGAAATTCCATTCAGAACCATGGTGACAAGTAGGGATTTAGCGCTCGTAGTTTGGCCCGAATCTGAGTGCGATCTTCAATCACGCCACCATGGACACTGAAGTGTCTGTCGGTCTGCAACGCAATGATATCAACGGGGAAGTTCAAGCTGCCTAGATAAACACGCTGCGCGAGAGAGTCAACAACCTGTTTATCTGATCAATAAAGGCTAATTCGAAATTCTGAATCTCACTTGATAAATGAAGCCATGTGAAAACTGCGAAGATGAAATCATAAGAAAGGTACTGTTTCCTGTAGGACCCTGGATAACCTTATTATCCCTGAAACTATGAAGTTCTTCGAAAAAGGAATGTGATCACAGTAGAAACAGTCCTGCAAAATTTCGCAGGATTCTGGTGGGTAAGGGGTCTACCGAGGAACTGCCGAGGGACTGAAAAGGGTGAGGATTCACGAGGACAAAAGGATTCAACCCAACGGGAGCAATAATGAGAAGGCTTTTGTTTGGTTCAAATCCTTTTGTCCCTCTAAAGTAATATGGAGCCAGAAACGACTAGAAAACTATTCGATCTTATTGTTGTGAGCAGGTCAAAAGTCAATGTTTACCGGACCTTCGAATAGGTTCTTCAATGATCGATTGTTTACCGAGACCTGAACGATCTGATGTTCAATGAGGGGGGCTGTTCAGTACGCCGCCCCTTCTTTCCCACCCATCTCCTCCCCATACGAGTGCATATGGATGCACACGCCTAGAGAAGGTTTGGAGAGTGGAGAGGGAAATATGGGAATACAAGAAAAGACACTCACAGCATGGATCAGGTGAGCCTGAGCGGCCAGTGATCGCCCTGGCGATCGAGTACTTTCAACCAGTCTGTTTAAACGAAGGTGTGGCACTAAGCGCTCTGTACCAAAAGCAGCCTTCCTTACTTTGTAGAGGCTCTGTTTGGTAGCCAGTACAAGGTAGGGTAGGCTGGCCAACACTACGATTAGACCTGAATGAAACAAGCAGACATAAATGGTGATTAAATGGGGAACAGGGCAGATATTACCGCTGACTCTGCTGCCGCAATAAACCGAAAACATGTAAAACTCGAGCTTATCCAAACCTATATCGCCCCTTAGGGCCATTCTTTCCATCACAATGATCTCTCCGATTCCAACAACGCAAGGAACGTCTCGTCTCTTTCGCAGTCTACGGATTTTTGAGCAGGGCCAGAACAAAGGGCTCCGATTCTGCCCAGAAAGCTCTACTTCCGAGTACGATATATCAGACATAGGCAATAGTGAATGCTACCTCAGCAATAGGAGATCCGGCCAGCAGCAATGTTTGTCGACAGTGAATTAATCAGCTACATTCGGCCTGGCTTTTCCTGACAGACATAGCAGCAGCAGCCCGAAGCAGCAGCGTCAAAGCACGTCAACACCCTTCTCATTAGATGACGGTTGCTGAAGAAAGAAACGAATGAAAGATGTGCTTGGAGGGTTGCATGCATACAGCAGATTAGAAAGGGACAAATGAAAAAACCAACCAGATGTACTTTGAAGCTTTCTTTCCAGCAGAGAACTTCGAAGCTGATGACAAGAATGAGAAGTAGGGGGTCTTTCTACGCAGCACTACTGAGTTAGCCTCAGCATCGTCATCGATTTACTACCCGTCATTGGTTTCATCTTTTGACCCCTATCCGTTTGACCTCACAAACTGGTGATCATCTCTTTCCTTGAGAAGACCATCGTTCAATCCGTCTAACAATGCTTCAGTTCCGTTTAAAAGCTCCGAAATCAGTAGCAGAGGGGCTTTCATGAAAATTATCAGAAAAAAAAACATAAATTGTTNCAAAAGCGAATCCTAGTAATTGGCAGTGTAACATGAACATGGGTCCTACCGAATGGCAGTTTACCACCGTAATCAAGTCCTTGATTCAAATTCTGAATCGAATTCAACCTCTTTCCCCTGCCATGTTCCCACGCCGGAGTGGGACTTAGCCATACAATAAATAACAAACGAAAACCAAATGTGTGGCGCATCCCGAAACTAGGCAGTTGATAAACAGGTAGTTCAAGCTCTCAGCCTATTTATGGAAATATGACGTTTGCACTCCTCAAGGTTGGCGTGGGGTAGACACGCGCTAAAATATGTATGGAAATACTGCATAGGCAATTTGTTATAAAAATTCTTTAGCGATGTTTTCTCGGGGCTATCGCTAAGAGGTTGCCTATGTGGTCAAAAATACTCCTCAGGAAGAGGATCTGCTCATTGTGTTGAATTTCTATGGAGTTATGAACTTAGGGGACATGGATCTCCGACTCTCGATTTCCTGTGGGAAACTGACATTAAGCAACATCCCGGGCACTCCGATCCACTGAGTCAAACCAGCTTGCCTCACTTCCAGGTCGCTTGGAAAGCCGGCTAGACCTATCAATCAAATCCTAACTGATCAAATTGAACCTAAATGGTTTAGGAGGTTGACTGTGACCGTGTTTCGAACAAAAGCACGTATTCAAATGTTCTATGGAAAGCAGAACGCTTTCAAACGGATAATACGGATGTGGATGGCGGATGAATGCATGGCTGATCCACTTAGAGAATATTGAAGTGACGATGCAATCACATTTTGAACGGTGAGAACAAGCGGATGCCTATTGGCGTGCCGCCTCTCTTGGCAAATCACACGAAGCTTGTTGGTATCAAGCAAAAGGGGAGGAGAATTGGAAGGAGGCATATTTTGCCATGAGACCATACTGCATTCTTTAGTAACATTATTTATTATTACTTCGCCAAATCTCGGGGGTGTTGGAAGAAACACTCCCTAAGGATCGTATTAGGCCCGTTTTTCTTCATCTTTTTTCCGATACTCCCAGAGGAGTCATTAGTGAGTAATATATGAAGCCCCTAAACGCTTACATTTCATCTGAAATAGACCAAGTCTGGTTTTGTGTAATGAGGTCCTCAAAAAAACTGCAACCACAGCTTGTCACGAGGATGTTCTTCTCAAACCTAGTCCATCCTTGGAAGCGCTTCCGATAGGCACAGGCTCTAGCGATGGGGGTCATTCTATTTCAAAGTGCTTTCAGGATCGAAAACTATTTAGATCAACTGAAGATGTCTCTCCCTGGGACTGAGCAAGGGCTGATGACTGCGGAGGACAGAGGGCAGTGGAAGGAATATCGTCTCGGTCTACAAGGTCAATTGCTCCAAGGTTCTGAAAGGAAACAGAATGCGTGGCGCATTCAGGATGTGATGATCGATATTCATCTTAACTTCTTCAAATTACTGCTTTATTGTCTCCCACATGGTGGCTGTACGAGATTTCAATCCCGTTGACTACATTCTCCATCGTGATCAACTCCATACACATGCTCAGGGTGAGCCGGTTACTTACCCATCATATCATAAAGCTGTACTGTACGGCCGTATTCCCAGATCATTCCCAGAGCATTTTATACAGCGTTAGTTACAATGAAAGACATACACAGTGGCATACAAAACACTAGAAACAAAAAGGAGACTATTGGTCATTATTCTAATCACTTTTTTGGTGGTACTAACTAGTATCAATGGACTACAATCATCAGTAAAAGCTTACAGATATCCCTGAATAGCTATAAAACATGATAACCATTAGACAATGAAATTACGACAATTTTATGTAAACACAAACAACTTCATTTTGGATTTCATGCATCTACAAATACCATGTAATGGATACCTAAGCGGTCACGAAATCGCCTTCTTCAGCCTCTGACGAGATACTGCCACCCTCATCGACGTCGATAAGCTCGAAGTCTGAGCCTGACGAATCGCTGGCTGTTTCTTCTGCTTCAGTGACTGTGACCTTTTCCAGAGCAGCCTTCAAAGAAGATTCATGGGATTTATGCCACAGAACGGATTTCTTTAAAAACTTATCGATGAAACGGTTGAACTGACTATGCACTCTTCCTCGGTATCCCCAATTGCAGTGTGAACGCTGTCAGTCATTTGATTACACTGCAAACATTGAAGTTCAAGTCATACTCGTAGGTTGGTTCACATCAAATCAAACAAATACGGTACGAACTAGTCGTTGTGGGAACGGTTCCAGCCCAAAAAATTTCGTTCCCTGGGCCACCCTATCCGAGCATTACAGCATAATGGACAAAATTATGGACTGGGGACTTTGCCGATTCTGGAACCTTTGAATCACCTATACATATTCAAATTACCTATTCACCTACTTTAACTCAATTTTCGACTCCACTTCAGAAACCAAAAAATCGAATGAAACTACAGTACCCTCATGTTTCTTTTGTTATCAATCAATCAATGAGGTCTGATCGGAAAAGCTGCGTCTATCAGCTGACAGCTAAAGATCATAGTACACAAAGAAATGTGCTCTGATCAGTTCTAAATCAATTCCTACTGGATCACCTACAAGAGGACCTTCATCATTCGTCTTTTCAACCATCCTTCATCTGTTCCTTTTTCTAAGTGAACCTTTTGTAAAAACATTTTTACATAACTGCGACCATTGGCATAACCCATTGCCCCAGTTCACTTTACAATTACAACATTCCCAGAAAACATTGCATGTAAGCTGGGAGCAGGTGTGGATGAGCTGGGAGCAGGTAGTTTCATGTCAAAATGGATCCTTTGAATTATCCAGCAAAAAATCAGAAAAAGGTTTTGTGAACCTCTAAAACCCCAAGCGAAGCGAAGTACCCTACCGCCTCCGATGGGTGAATTATTGGAATTGATAATCGAGAGGAATACGAATTTACCTCAATCACACCTGTTTCAGTGAGTGTGTGCACGGAGTTCGCTTCAACCTTAAAATACAAACTTCAAAAAAAATAGAAGGACACAAAGTACATTCCCTACTCCCTGATATGTCCTCCGAATTGTTATCACCCTTCTTGCATGAGAAATCAAAATTTTCCATCCGAAAATTGTACTTCACTCCGTAATAGCGCTACTGTCCCCGATCATTTCTTCTTGGGTTGAGCAATGAGATTATGATATTCATAAGAAAGCTCAGTTATTCAGGCAGCAATCAGAAGGAACTGAGCAATGCAACAGCCACTGACCTCAAAAACTCAAGAACTTTATCCTCCTTTCCGAGGAATTGATCTAGGGATCATTAGCGTCAGAGTGAAACTATAAGCTCCCACACCACCTCAATTCATAAAAAATGGCTGTATTTCACAGTAGACAATCGCCCTGATTAAGAAACCCCATCACAAAGCAGCGGAGGGATGAGACTGTCAAATTAATAAAGGTTCACGTCAGGAACCCATTGTTGTAGGTAATTTTGAGATCAATACACATGGCTTTTGCAATAAATTACCTTAGTTTGTGGAATAACTCCGGTACACATGCTATCGACTTCATCCTGAAAAAAATCATTCTAAGAACTTTATTAGCAAAAAAAATTTGAAAGCCGCTTACCTTCAGCATATTGATAACAGTGTGTACAGTTTCCGTGGCCTCAGCCTGAAAATAGCACTGCTTTATTCGACTTACATGACGTACTTGTTTACTTGTTTACTCATTCAATTCATCAACACATCCAAAAGTGAATAATAGAGCTACAAAAATATCACTAACTCAAGCCAATTCGACTGAAAATGAATAAAAAAAATAATGAATTAGGAATTTTTGAAGGAGAAGTTGACTGAATTCATAGAATTGCCAGCTCAACTGAAATATTTTTGGTCGTAAGCCAAACCACGACTCACGAATCTGAATGGCTTGGCTAAGCCCCACGGGTGATCAGATTTGCGATGGCATCTACAAAACCATCGCAAGTCTGTTCACATAAGGAAATGCCCTCCATGTACTACGTCTTCCCACTGAACAGAACAATTAGGGGAAGAACATTACAAAAAGATACTGGGTTTCAGAGAACCTCCTCAAATGGACCTTCTCGTTTGATTTCTAAACCCTCTACCTATCGATCATATTATCAGCCAAGAACGCTTACCTCATCAGAAGACTGTTGGTGGCCCTCATCAAGAGGACGAGGAAGATTTAGTACTGGGCGGAATGTCGTGATCATTTTGACTTCTTCTGGTGTATAAAGCTCCGATAGTAGTGGGCCTGCAAAAGAAGCACTGAGTGGCGATAGATCGACTACCAGGTAAAAGGTTAAACAAACAACACAGGTACCTTGATGATGAACGGCCATAGCGTCAATTCTAAATGTGAGAACGTGGGACACTGTAGTCTTTCGATGAACAATCGACAACAGGTGACATTCCGAAGCAACCGTTCCATCCGAACGGGTTACGGTAACCCTAAAATGACCCCCTTACTACGATACATGTTCTTTGCACATGAATGATTGCCCATTGAAAAATTCCATCACTTACGCCATGTCCTTAGTTTGTCCGGGAGCTAGGATCGTCGCAGAAATCGGGTGCAGCAATTGAATGTGCTCTGGCCAATCAATTGGAGCGACCTGGAATTCATGTGAATCCATCAAGAACCCAAGATTATAAAAAGGGCAGTGCATTCGCTGCGATTGGTTGACTTGTAGAGTGCGCCATGCATTCGACTACAAACCGGAGTCAAGGAGGCCTACTATTACGGTCAACTACACAATTTTCGGCTAAACAAATTTCAACAGACCCTGGAAGGGAGACGGGCAGTAAGAACGGTTTTGTGTTATCGATCCGCCGCACGCGGCTGTCGCGGGCCATTTGCCTCTGCCTCGTTATAATAGTTCTTCATGCAGCTCAATCGCTATGCGATTATTACTCATGGCATGATTCTACTGTTAGTTATTTTGTAACTGAATTTCTTACTTGCCACTGCACTCTGCTACATCCCCTCGCGCGCGGCGTCTCTCTCGCCGCGACGCGGAAATTTCGTTCCTACTGCACCACACCCACCCTGGAAGGACGGAAACCCCCATTAGAACGACAAGGTGATTTTATTTCGCTACAAAAGTTCACTCTTGAGCCCGATAGGTTGGCCTTTGGTATTTCTGTATTTGTCATTGGCCTTCTCGAACTGATAGGCACTACAAATAATGATCAAGTCTAGTTGTTTACGCCTGTAACCTTTTAACCGCGAACAAATAAATAAACATACGCTGAGATGAAGCTCCTTTCGAGATAGATTTGTGAGTTTGAAACTTTTACCGTAGACGACAGCCGTGTTAGAAAGACGGCCAACAAAACGTGTGTTCGATTCCTAAATTTTGTAAATAGACGAAAGAGCATCAGTGAACATTTGGATGTGGTCTGCTCTGGTGGGTAAAAGTGTAAATACGAAGAAGTAGAGAACAACCGCTTACCCCAACCACTGCAACGGTAGGAGTTTTGTTCAATTTCACGTATTTCCCAGCAATTCGATTCTTTGACAACGACTAAAACAATCTCAATTTGAACATTTTCTCAAATATTTGGAAGAAAACCTCATTTTCCAAGTTTGAAGGGGTTTACCTTGATTTTGGTCGCTTTAGCCTGTTCCTTTTGTGGAGTAGCTGTGACTGTTGATG
>UZAF01018823.1:13643-29317 GCA_900617895.1 Haemonchus placei
CAGACCTTGACTAAAATGAAAACAGGAAACTGTTGTCTCTGGGAAAAAATATCAGAGTGAGCTCTCAAAGCCATCAACGAACTATCGGACACTGGAACGATTTGACAGATGAGAAGTGAAAATTTGAAAAAGATCGGGGAATTGAGGATGAATATAAACCGTTTTGAAGAAGGATCTGAGAAATTAAGCTGAAGGCATCGAGCCAGTAACCGGAAGAATAGGACAGCCTCGTCAATTGATGTGGTGATAGCTAGCTGAATGCTAGACATTTGGCAAATACGATGGTGAAAGCTGTTGTTGAACTTAGAAAGCCGTCTTAGAGAGCAAGCTGGGACTCGAACCGCTAAATATTATTGGACGAATGATGAAATGTTCCAGATGTTGCATAGCAGCTGTCTCAGGGGAAAAAACCATGGAGCACAAGAGCAGAACTCACCTTCCGCCCCACTAGGTACACACGAATGTCGTTCTGATTTTTCTCTTTTTTCACCTTCTTTGGCTTTGATTCCACCTTGACCTCTTTCCCGGAGTCCTTCTAAATTTAGCTGTTGCAAAATGTCCGATCAAGATCCAATTATGGATCCCCAAATCGTTCATTCAAGGTAATCTCTTACCTTTGATTTCTCATGCTCCTTCAGTTTCATCCTCATGTATTCGTAGACATCCACAGCCGGATTGGCATTGTCCACCGATGGCGCTGGGCCATTTTCTGCAGCGGACTCCTTTGTTTCAGTGTCTGAGTGCTTCGAGGGTGAGGCAGGGTGCAGCCCAGCACTACGTGACTTTGACGACTTTGAAGACTTATGTTCTTTGGAATAGTTGATGAGCCCTCGAAGAAGTTTTCGGCTTTTCGTCGGCTTTTGTTCGAGCATTTTCAACAGAGCGGCAACCCACTGTAAACGATGAAGTTATGCCTTTGAAAATTTGTTTTTAAGTAAAAAGAAAGGGGCAACCACTTACCTCTTCGTTTTCTCGTCGTTTACTCTTTTTTTCAGGTTGAGGCTGTTCTTGTGAACACTCCTCAACTCCTCCTATACCAGTACTCAATGCGGCTGTCATCGACAAACCAGCTTCACTTTGGAGCCTATCCCATTTCTGAAAAAACAGATGATATTGTAGGGTAGCCAATGGAAAGGAGATGATTAGATAATAAAGTAATAATCCTACTTTTTGAACCCTATGACAAATTGCAGCGCTATCATGAAGAGCTATAAGATCCTCGATCGTGGATGGTGAATTCATTTCCCGAACCGAACCGAATTGTTGCAAAGACCGACACGACCATGGTAGAGCGATCTTCAAAAAGGAACTGACCACTGGTGAAGAAAGAGCAGGTTTTAGACGGATTACCTACCTTTCTCGATGAGTTCCCCCAACAACCAACGAGTTCTGCTTGGTTTCCCCAATTGATATTTCTCGATGGGAAGAAACGTGATGCAGGGTAGCTAAAAATAAACAGTTTGAATAAGGCCAATAAAATATCGAAGGTGTGACAAGAAAAGAGAGGTCTCCATAGCACTGATCGTCGGCGGTCCAACAGTTTCCTCGAATCCGCGAAGACTAGGTAGCACCACTGCATGGTGGGTCACCTTCCTGATCGACCGAAGAGAAAACGCGGGAGGACTTGGTCACATTAAAGCCCTGGTTTCTCCCAGATTCGCCGCCAGCATGTGGAATCCTTCCAAACTCTTCTCTTACACATGAGGGATGACTTACGTAAATGCACTCTGATATTTCTGTGCTAAAAACCATCGTCTTCCGCCCCGAAAAGGGCAGAAAGGGCAAGGACGGAGTGTGAAAACAGAAGGCAGAATGTCGACTTTGTTATGTTTTAAAATTAAAATGCCGGAGAACAAGTTATTGTCCTTTTGAAAGGTTTTCGACACTATTTGCCACACAGTTCAGTTTTGCCTCCAGAACTTGTCCCCCCCCCCCCCCCCCCCCCCCCCNCCCCCCCCCCCGCCAATCTTCAAAGTAGTGCTTCAAACAGGTTAAATGAGTCCGAATAAGCCAACTTTTTCAAAGCCCCTACCGCTTGAAAACTGCACTATTGTTCTTAGCTTTCGGCTCGAAATCAAAGAGTGCATCAACAAAGTTGTCGACGCTGCTTCCGATGTCCACCTGTGCATCATGGAATTCGGCCAAATCCGGTGACGGAAGCTGGAAAATGGAGACTTCAGCGAATCTAATGTTTGTCTAGGAAATAGATAGTCTCTTCTCATGAAGAAGATTCCTGGTTTTGGAGCTTACCTCAGGGACGAACGCATCAGCTGGAAGTGATGTGCAATTGCCAGTGGTCTGGACAGACTTTTCCAGACGGTTCTGCTCAGGTAGCACAGACGGACGAGGTGGAGAAAGAAGGCGTAGCGCGGATTCCTGGAATACCCTTCAACATTGTTTCGATTCAGATATTCCAGGGCCTTTTAACAGTGATATTAAAGGTTTACTCTGCCGAAGAAAGCAAGCGCATCTTCTACCTTGATCATCTCTTGACGCTCTTCCAACTTCTTGAGGAAGTCGATGAAACCGGCATCAAATTCAACGTCAGCTGGCTCGAATAAGGGGATATCCTTTGAAGAATCTTTGGCGATCTACAAATAGAAAGAGTTACGTTTTTAAAACAAAGAAATGCCAAAAGAATTCATAACTTTGCTCAGATGACCCCTACCACCTTACCTTCTCAGCAACGAACGTATGGCATTTCCAGCACACCGTACGAGGTTCACTTTCGACTTCAAAGTCGACACGCTCTACCTGCCGTTTTTGGCAAGTCAGCAAGAGGTCCTTAAATTGAAATTATCAATAATCTTAATTATTTGGAGCACAATTAATAGGATTATTGTACGCTGTAGTGGCAAGTGGCGCACTATTCACACGCACTGTCAAGGGTTCAAATCCCGGATCGATATCGCCTAAGCAAACCAAGCCTTCCATTCTTCCGGGGTCGGTTAATTGGCACCAGGCTCGTCTGGGAGGATAAAAGCACTGACTTGTACATCGGCTGGCCACCGCAAGTCATTGTATAGGCCACATACGCACTCATTACNAAAGCGTTTTTACTTTACAGGGATTATTCTGCACTGAAACTAAACGTTGTAGACAGGCAGGATAAGCCAGGTACCGGGAAAAGTTCCCAAATTGTGGACAACTTCAAAGAACGTTCTCCAACCTCTTCTGATTTCGTATGAAATTCGACTTTATCACATTTTCGGTAATTTATCACTGATTACTGTCGATACTTCAGTTCCGTTCAGCTAATTTTTCCCACCCAAACGATATATCTAGATCTGTATGTAAGCAAAAACAAAGAGGAAAAAGTGACCTTTGCTCCCTCAAGACAAATGGCTAATGTATTGGTAGGGGAGTCAGCTGCGAGAAATATTTTCTTTTTGTTTTTTCGTTACGACCAATGATCTATTCTATTACCGTCGCCAATGTCAGTCAGATAAGAAAACTGAGCGCTATCAGCTGTTCCGGCTCCCAGGGTCAATGAGGTGCACGTGAGTTTCCTGACGGTACGCCGAGGAACGCCTCTCGCGATCAGGGCGAGGGACGGGAGGGGAACACATGGGTTGCACGTGCACCCTGGGTATAAAAAGCATGAACTTTCGACTTCATTCTGATAATTAGCTGTGGCTACGAATTCCTCCGAACGTTCCCCTCCGACCTGGGAAGTTTCCATCCTCTCAGACCCTTACTGTAATCTCGAACCGTATCTTTGGAACGCCAGATCTCCCATCTGACAATCGGCCCCCAACAATGGTCAAAGTAACCCGCAATGGGTAAATATTAGTCGAGCATCGGACTCACAAATAGAAAGGCAACTGTAATATTGTCGACTTCGACCTCGTCCTCTTCATCGATTGAAAAACGAGCAGCGAACGGACAGACGCGTCCTCTGAGAAAAATTAAACTGCTGAGAGTTTTCGTCAACCACATGAAATAAACATCAACTGGAAATTCTTCTTCGAACCTGATCTTCTTCATCATCCATTCAGCGACTTCCATTAGACCATCGGTTTCCATGAAATCAACATCGTCGACAATCAGACGCATAAATTCAGTAATTCGATAATGGAACGCAAATTCGACATGACTACTCATCTCTGAAATCATCACATTCGTGGTCTGGCAGCCAAGGAAGATGGCTGGCAAACGTTGTGTACAAGAACAATTCAGAGAAATCGAATCACATACAGATGTTCCAGAAGAAAAAGCTTTGCTGGCAGCGGGATACGGTAAGCCGAGGAGGATAAGGAGGGAATCAACTGGAAGTTGAGAAAATCCTACACGTCCAGCTCTTTTCCTCAAATTACCATTAGATCCCAATTACACTAATCAAATGGTCGTTCTCCCGCCTACAGTAACCCGCAGTAACCATTTGGGGAACCCCCGACTCAGTAACTCTCGATAATAACCATAACGGTAAAGGAAAATACAAGTATAGTAATTAGGCGTCCCCTGAAGGTGTTCAGTATGAGTTTATCACATTGGAAGCCAAGAGAGAATGGTCAAAACGGGTGGGGAAGAGGAATAGGCAGTAAAAGGTTCCACAAATATGATCCTTATCGGCCTTCTATAGAATTGAGTCCAGATATGACCGACTCCTCCCAGAGCCGAGCGAGGAAATCGGAGAGCGCACTGCCGTATTAATCTGGTAATACTACTCTTTATATGCCCTCATGTTATCTCATAACAAAGCTTCCCCATGACCTTTGTATACCCTCTAAATATACCACATTGCCATTTGCATGTGGTGATCGAAAAAAGTTCGGCTAAGCCCTCAGGAGGGTACAAAGTGACGTTATTTCTCTCATAGCGACACAGAGCGACGACATAATCTGGTCCCAAGGCCTTCGTAACGCTTTAATACGCTTTAATTGATATTGAACTGGTGCGGTGAGATTTTGAGGGTGATGGGTAGAAAAACTTGTCTTGAGCGACATGAAGATATGATTTTAGCGATTCGATGAGGAACAGACTAGACCCGATGGCTCACTGGCTTTCACTTCTTTCCAAGCCATCCAAAAAGACTGCGGGAACAAACATGACCTGTTCAACCTCCTTCTCTCTGTGTATGGCCTTCTCACAGCCAAACCCAAGGTCAATTATTATACACCAATCTATTCAAGGAGACATCTATGGCAGTTTCGGCGGCGATCGGAGAACATTTTGGTGTTCCCGACCAAGGTGAACCGACTGTTGAGAGCCTCACTTGTCTTTAAATTGGAAATTTTCATAATTACGGCTAGGATACATATCAATCATCGCTACATTTGAACTCGGGAGGAAAAAAGTATTATGATGTATGGCAGTTACTTCAAGCTGCCGATAGGTTACACCTGCAGGATGATCAGAACTCATGAACTCCGAGAAAAGGTGTCACAAGAAATTGGGCTGTTGATATTGCCCTTTGCTAAGCTGATATCTGAGCTCTGGCCGAATTCTCCTGCTTAATTTTATTAACAAAACTGTTTAAATAAATATGTACTTCCATTAATACCAGCTATTTATCAGATCACTGCAACACAAGTTCATCAGCATTATACCCAAGAAACCGGGTTTGTCAGTAAAGGTACAATCATGAAGGTATCCTGGGAAATCGTGAAAACAACAGAAAAGCCTAAACTAGCTGAGCGCAGCCTGACTTTACCATGACAGCACCCACAGGGTGTAAACTGCCCTAAACAAGGCCCCTTGGTACATTTACACAATGTCACTCAATGTATTGCAAAGTACATGTTCACTGCGATAACCGTGATAAAATGAGATCAAAATAACCACGACAAGAAACACTGCAGCCTACATCAGCAGGTTGCGACCACGAGACTTTGCAGCTGTCTAGCAGAAACGAGCAGGCTGGCGGTCAGCTGATACGACCGCGTCGCACACCACTACGACGCGTTTGCGACCACACATTGATTTGCACAGGCCTCTCACACACACACACACACACACGGATGAGGACCCCCACGATCGAGTAGGGTCGTCAGTCGATCGGGAGCCGCTGACGCAGACCCCCCGACAGCATACCACGACACATTGCTCATTCCAAAGTGAAGATCCGGCTGGCAACGTCATCACACATCCAACTGACGGCCTCCAACAGATTTTCGCCAGTCATTGCACTGCAGCTGTAGATACGCCAATGATGCGATTTGATTTCCTCCAATTCCAGCATCTGAAATCTTTTGATTGACTGAACATCGATGGAACTAATCCTTTTCAACAAATATTTATTTAGAGTCGGTTATAAAACAACTGGAACGCACATAGACCAAAGTAGAACTCGAGTGGAACTGGGTAAACTGGGTAAACCTGGGGAGGGCCTATCGTTCACAAGCAAGAGTAGTTACTAATATTCATACTGTAAATCTGTGAGCCTCCTGCGAATATGCAGGCGCAGATCACTTGGAAAAGGTCCTTTCTGCCCCAGAAATAACCTATGCACAAGTGGGCCATTCCCGATTCTTCCATTTAGTGGAATCCAGCAGCCCGACAGTTAAACAGCATAGCTAAGCAGCAATCAAGTCGCCTGTTGTCTCCTTCCATAAGTACCATTGAGTCTGCGCTTGGGATTTGCGTTTAGACTAATGAGTCATCATTGCATAAGCCTTAATGAACTAAGATTTCCGCAATACGGCTACCTACAGAGCGTACTACGTCGGCTGCTCGTTCTTACACTCCGAAAGACTTTCATCCTTACTTCTCCAAATAAATTATTTGAATAAAAGGTATATAATGCATAGCGCTTGGGTTTTTGAAGAGTTAGCAGCAGTAATAATCTAGTGTAGTGAAATCAAGCTTATCATTAATGACCCCCGACTTCACTATCTTGTGATTAGCAGTGAATATGTGACATTAGATAAGAAGTGAAAGAAAATAAAGAACAAAGACACCACGTTGGAACACCACGGCTCTCGTCACCCAACCTTCTCTCTGGAAATGTACAGAGAACCAGCGAGATTTTGGGACAGTGCGATGGACGTCCAAAACAAAAACGCAAGACATCCGTCATCCCTCACGAAGAAAAACCAGCCCCGTCAAAAACAACCACTGGCGTGAGGTAGACCATTTCACATCAGGCTGAGCGGGAATTAGGGGTGCTCTTCTTATGGTCGATTTTGAGGGTAGAGGAAATAACGCCGCCTATTCCATGGTTTCTTCTGCAAAATGCTCTACTGTATATGCCAAAGATATGTATGAATGAAGAGAGCACTGGATCAAGCTTCCTACCTCATCGTTTTAGCTATTCGAAATTCTTAAGCAATAATGAAGACTCCACTCAACAACTCCATTCCCACACCTACTTCCCCTCCAAAATNAAGAACGGTTCGCTTTTAAATCTCTAACATGAGAAATAGGTAGAAATCCGCAACAATCAAAGCACATAGCTTTAAAAAATGTGTAAGTGGATGTAGAAAACCACTATAACCAAACCAAAGCAATATCAATTACGAAGAAGGAAATGTTCAAGAAAATACTAGTACCTTGGCAATGTCGGTTACACGAGCTGCACTGGGTAGATCTTGTTTGTTAGCCAAAACTAGTAATGATGCACCCGAGAGCCGTTCTTCACTCAAAAGCGATCTCAACTCATCACGACATGCAAGTAATCGCTCTGAAGATGGCAACATAGAAATAAAAGCGTTAAATTTATATATTTACATGCAAGGCAGCAAATTTAGAAAAAGAGACTTCCAAGGAACGAACCTTGATCTCCGGAATCGACAACCCAGATAAGCGCATCCGTCTGTTCAAAGTAATTTCGCCAATACGACCGCAGACTCTTCTGTCCCCCAACATCCCAAAAATTTATCGTGAACCCTTGAAAGTCCACAGTCTTGATGTTGAATCCTTGAAAAGCAATTTTCAGCTACCGAAACACAGGTAAGCATGTTCAAAACAGTATTTTACCGAGTGTGGGCTCCACCAAGCTCAGATCCTCGCCGAGAAACTTCTTCGTAATAGTGGTCTTGCCTGCATTATCAAGACNGCAGAGTAACAAATTTAGAAAAAGGTACTTCCAAGAGACGAACCTTGATCTCCGGAGTCAACAACCCAGATAAGCGCATCCGTTTGCTCAAAATAATTCCGCCAATATGATCGCAGACTCTTCTGTCCCCCAACATCCCAAAAATTTATCGTGAACCCTTGAAAGTCCACAGTCTTGATGTTGAATCCTTGAAAAGCAATGTTCAGCAACTGAAACACAGGTAAGCGTGTTCAAAACAGTATTTTACCAAGTGTGGGCTCCACCAAGCTCAGATCCTCGCCGAGAAACTTCTTCGTAATAGTGGTCTTGCCTGCATTATCAAGACCTAGAATCAACACACGGATTTCACGCTCCCTTTCCCTTTGCTTCCGCAGTATTGACAGAAGACCCATGATATCTCCCTAAACGATATTGTCATAAGGTAAACACATCAAACGATCGAAGAATGCAGACATGTTTGAGTAAAACCTTTCAGCTTCTTCAAGACAAATCCCTAGATTCTATACAACTCCGCTGCTGAAGGTCTACACAAACATATCAATTTCTATTCTTTATCGACATCACTCCTTGATCACTTCAATTCAAAACTTCTCCAACATATTGAAAGCCTCAGGATCACATTACCTTTCAAATATCTGAACTACCAATATTTCACTGCACTTACAAGCACCGAATAGAAGCAAACAAAACCAACCAAAAGTCTTGAAACGAGACACCTACTTAGAACAAAAAACAAATAAATCTGAAGGATATTATGGTAGCTACGGATTTCGACCGCAGACTTGTAATACTTGGAACTATTATACTAACACTTTATAACAACAACATCAACCAGGTTCAAGTGTAAAAACGCATCACTAGATAGAAAACTGAAGGACTTTGTGGATATAAAGAAACCACACACAATTTTCTATAAACCCATCGAAAACCAGAAATGTTGAGGAGCGGTAAAATTCGTTCTATGATTTTTCTCATAAGAATAACTTAGTGTTGATCTATTGTCACAGATTCACAGCACATCAATGAAACATCATCGTCCATCAGTTGCTTGGCCTAAAAACATGAAGACAATAAAATCGAGTGTGGGCGAAATTGCATAAGAATCAAACCTCGTCCATTCAACCTTGAGAACCATATGATGCTTTCGAATTCCGTTCAATTTAGCTATGGCTCTTTCGGCATCCTTGAAAAGCAAGACTTAAAAACTGAAAAAAGAAACCAAAATCTTATAAAGCAATGAGGAAACAGTACCTCACGCATTTCATACGTGACAAAGGCGAATCCTTTAGGTTGGTTTGTAATCTTATCTCTGGCGATGAACACACGCTAAATCAAACGATGATACGCAAGCTTTTTTGCATAGTTTTTGAGGCAAGTATTCATAGAACGGTTTTTTATGAAGAACACCTACCACCACTCTTCCAATGGCAGCAAATAGCTCTCGAAGTTCGGCTTCTTCCATTTCTTGAGGCAAGTTTGTTACTCTGCATGTGTTCTCATCGGACCTTCAATGGATCACAGTAGTATCAAAAAGATATTGAATCACAGTAAGAATTGAATGCAGTCGAATACACAGTAAAGAAAGTCGTCGTACGGTCGTTGCTAGCTATAGCTACATCTATCTGAGCGGAAAGATTATAGACCAAAGACGAATTCAATCTGACAGCGTGAGATGCAGGCAAAACGTAGATGTTCGAGAAATGTTTCCATCAAAGAGCAAGATTTGACTGCCCTTCCTTACGTTGCAATCGAAATGATTACGCATTTAAACTTACCGCCTATCTACTTGTCGTGCGTCTCCACGCATTCCCGGAGCAATATACCGGCCACCAGCAGCTGCTGCGCGTTCCTTTTCTGCCGCTTCCGCTGGATCGACTTCCTCGTCCACTTGATACATTTCCTCAAAACGGAATTGATTAACCTAATGACAAAAAAAAACTCGTACTACTACTAAAACTCATAAAACGATGACCTAACCATAACAGCATTAACTCGTAACATGATATTTCTTTAGGGAAAATACCTTGTATGGGCAGTTTGTGCTCCAGTGATCATTTCCTTTGCAATGGCGACAATGTTCCCTGCTGGTGACTTTAGCCTGCAATCAAAGAAGGTAATTATTTCTTTTGACAAGAGCACATTAAAACTTAAAAACACCAAACAGTAATAGTGAACTTGTACTGTTATCATGATAAGCTTGCAAATTGAACAACTGACCGCTTGCTTATCTTCCTGCACATCCAAAATTTGTTCACCGGCGCGATTTCTAGTAAACTGCATTTCTACCTCTTCAGCTACATACGTAGTAGAAACCTAGGAAAGTCCTAAAGATTCACAAGAACGAAATACTGGCTAAGAAACGGTATGTTACTGTATGTTCCTCCAAAATACTTTACGATGGTGAGAAAAACATCGTTCCAATGATAGCATAAAACCCAGCGATACCTGTGGGCCTGCGGGCTCGTCGCGGCAAAGTCCAAACTTAGCCATCTTCTTCCGTTCAGCTACAACTTTTGGAACATTTTTTGTGATCACCTTGAACTGAGTGACCACCTAAAAGAAAAACGTTAAGAGGTTAGAACGATGATGCTACTACTAGAACTTGTTGGGGGTGCCATACTTTGTATCGTGACCCATCTTCCTCTATATAGGCAACCACAGTTTTCACACCGTCCTCGTTGACGTCATTGTTAGGTAGATCTGAAGTCATTGATTTAATCGATAATGAAAAACCGAGAAAATCTCAGCACCTACTTTAAAAGCCAGAGGAGTAAAATGATTAGCCAACATTTCTACATGTACTTTACTTAACGTAGCACCGAGGGCTGTTACTTTATTTACGAGATTTCGGGCACGGATAACAAACTAACTGGCGTAAGGCGATTCAGTTATTCAAAATACCCATGAGATACGAGTGGTACAATGACCATGAAAACCAACGCAAAAACTATTCCTGATGTCACAAAGCCTACCATTACATTTAATATCCGGAGCGCTTTTTCATGTATCTTTTCCAAATTCACCGAACCAATGAGTATCCTACTCCGCACCCCTTAATCCTTGTGTTTGAAAAACTTTGTGACACTTCGAACCTCCGAGAAAGGGAACAACGCTCAATGAAAATTTCGATTACAAAACGCCCATCCAATATGAGCCTTCTGAGCCCCACATCGCTTAGCACATATATTTGATTGAAAAAGTGCAACAGGGCACCGTAGAATGACACGAAGAGAAATCGAACAAGTCTGACTCACTGTCTTGTTCCACAGCCTCCGCCCAACTCCCAACCTCTGGAGCGGTACTCAGACTAAAAATAGAAAAAATATACCAGCATACAATTTGTAATACGTTGATCTCTTAGACTCAACTTTCAAATGAAAAAACTGACAAGCAGAGAGAATAAATCTCGTTGAATCTTATGGAAAGCGATATACAAAAAAGGTATTGCAAAGCTTACATATTAGTGCTGCTTGCGGCCATGACCGTCATGCGAATCTGTGTCTGAAAGTTCTAGAAATAGCATAACAAATGCTCCCAACAAACGCAATGCACACGAAAAAATATGCCGATTACATGAAAGTAAAATAATCTTGATATAACATCAATACAACGGAGGGAGGAAGTGGGAACGAATAGAATGGAGAAAAAGGAATTCTTCTCAAATTGAATCAGAACATTATGGAAAATCCAGGCACATTCTTCAAAGTTAAGATGAGTTCCTAAATATTTCATCAAACTCGAAGCCTTCATGTCGGTCGCCATTATTAAAGGGATCGAGTTCAAGTAGTCCGTAGACCCGAGCTATTTATTTCTACTCACGGTAGCAGTCTGCCTTTGCGTACAGACAGCAACTACCGTAAGTTTACGCCTACTTTTAGAAGCGAGACAGACGGCAGACCGGGTTGAAATATGTCCAACATTGTACGAAAGAGCGCAAAAAAAGATTAGTCGGATTCACAAGCCCATAATGATGCTTTGGAAGGTTTCCCAACCAGAAAAGTGTGGTTTCTTCTCTTAAAAAGAGCTTTGAAGGGAAGGAGCACCTAGGTGCTCAGAACATCATGGCTACCTAGTGTTCCTCTGCTCCTAGTGCTTTCGTAAAACCTACAATCTTCTACTAAGAACTGTTTTTGAGCACGATGTGTGACCCTTATATTACATCCACAAATTATGTATTAGAAACAGGAGCATCTCTTAGAGCATAATCCGAGTAATTAACTTGAATAAGAAAAGAAAGGGGACAACCCTACCGACCATTGCTACCCACTATTATTGGGAAATAGTCTTCTCACATTCGTTGTATGCCTCTTCGCTGGGCAATTCTTATAATGGTTCATATTAGCAGTTTCGAGTCTCGGCACTACAATTCTTGACATAGATCCTCTTGGTCATTATCTTATTTTTGTTATAAATTTCTCCTTTTCGAACTTCTACATAATCTTTCCCTAGTTGTGTGTTAATAAAATGGTTGATTGAATTTCCATAAACCATGACGGGTTTTCTAATGGCATGGGAAACCATCATCATGAACCGATATGTTTTCATACAAATCGCAATGCAATCATACTTATCCCTTATCACTTCCCAGAAAGATGCCTTACACCCTATATTGCACTTGCTTTACTTACATTGTATCATTGTGCTCAGACATCAAAACCGTTATCACGAATATTATGCTCACAACCTTGACGATTACGAAAATACCAAACATCGAAATAGAGTAAAAATTAAAGTAGGATTACGGTAGATGCTGTTTGTATGCAGTGACGGACTGCCAGCATGAGTGTAAATAGATGACCACGGTGTCCGTTACGGCAGTAACAGTTTTCTGTTGTTCTCGTGGCGGGACACAATGCAGTAAATTGTTTCGCTCCTTTAATTTTGCCACCACTTGCCACCATTTCAAATTGTTCATTGGTCTGGTTCCTTGATGAGCTTCCTTGGTCCTGGTTTTCTTTGGGTTTTAGTTCGCTTTGGTTGTTTTCTTGTCCCCGTAGAAAACTGAATTCTCTGTAATCTCTAAGTTGAAACTGGTGGTTTTTCCCATAACTTGGTTCTCGTTGTTATCCATGAAGACTAAGTTTTGCGTCCTTCAGTCTTCATGGGTACCGATTTGCTGAGTTCTGACGTCATGTTTATGCTTTAAAATAACTCTTTTACTTCTTCATTTCCCTGTTATATTTCCTTATCTGATCAAATAGTCCATTGGCCCGCCGGCTGATAACACCATGTTGTGCTCCTGGGACTGTATGGCCCGTCAGCTGGTTGTTTCTAAGGAGCGATGCTTGTTTACAACACTTTGAAGTAAAGGTTCTTATAGGTTTTTCACAACAATGCTACTTACCTCTGACCAATCAATCAAAGGGGTTCGAGTGCGAAATTCATCCCTGGCGTCTTGACAAAGTTTTATATTTTGCTAGTTCGGGATCTCATAAGCCATGAAGGTNCGAAGATGAGTTAAGCAACTCCCTATTTCCACTAGAGCTCAACAAAGAAGTAGTGGATGTTACAACTTAGCACGTACTTTTTGTGGATGACTTATCGTTCTTCTAATACATTTTGATGGGACTTTACTCAAAAAAAGGTACGTAAGAAAACTAGGTTGCTCTCGGAACCGTTTGGCCCACCGACGGGCCACAGAACTAGCGTGCAGCGCGCCCTGTCCCACACACTAGTAAAGGTTAGTCGCCAATGGGTTAACATTATCGACGAGTTTTTTGTATAAATAGTTTTCCTGAGGTTTCTGCTTTCGTATGTAATTAAATCTTCAATGTGGTGTGAATAAAAGAACAGAGAATACCAACCAATATTCTGAGCGGTAGTACTATTCCAATCTTCAATCACCAATCAGTATCATACCGGTAATCACTAATAAACATGCAAGACGCATCGGTTTAGGAGTTCTAAGTTCCGAAATACGACTGTGAGCTCAGGACACTTGTAGCAGCTTTATTCAGTCAAAATCTTTATTCTATAGAAATCTGTAAGATCTATTTAGCATGTTGAAAGTAAAAAATCTCTTCTGTATTGTTAGAAAGTACAATTTGAGCAAATCCTCTAGTCGTACGGACCAATTGCAGTGGTATAAAGGGTGACAATGGCAATTGTACAAAGGGTGATCGGCGTAGCTCGATACATGGGGTTACTGTGAGATGGTAAGTAGTCGATTACAAGTAAATGATGGATTGAAACGTATGTTATTTAAAGGGCAAACGAATCGAAATGCAACGTTTTTCGTGTGCGAAAGGACCCTAACAAATGCAGATAACTTAATGCTACTCACTAGGTTTCCGTTGTTGCTTTGTGGCAGTAACTATTTTGTTAGTTACTGGAAAGTTCTGACCTTGCTGGCACCTTGACTTTTGGATGATTCTTGTGAACTAGGATTATATATTAGAATATGTAGGAATATTGTAACCACTAAAAAGAGGTACCTTCACTTCCACAAGAATCTAGTGATGGTCCCCCAAAAAGGTTCAGACCACGGCTGAAAATTGTCGAAAAACCCTGTACATTTCTGAGGTATTAACCTCCGTATATCAGATGTTTCGCATTCTGAGAATTTCTTCAAAAAATTTGAAAACAAGGGTGTATTTCAAATTAAAAGAAGTCGTTTGATCATGATGTTCTGCCTCGGGAGACTTTTTTAAATAAAGTATTTTTAAATATCCATCTCATTGGTCTGAAGTCATGAGTATATAAAAAATTTAAAAAAGTATTCAAAATATATAATGATTTCCATGAAACAAATCTTAGTTATATATGTTTGGAGAGAATTATTTTTTTCAAAAGAAGGGCACCAATTGGTGGAACTTTCCAGTGGGCCTAATATCTATGTCTATCTACAAGTTTATAGGCAAGATCGAAAGCAGCGCCTGCGTCCGTCGGAAGGGAAAGGGCTGGCTGGTGGGGGACATAAACTAGTAGGGGAAAATGTGGGTAAGTGCTCAAGACTTCAGATGACAATCATCTCAAAAGTGACAAGATTCTATCTGAATACAGTAAGCCGTTGGCATAAACGCTGCTTCAAAGTTAGTCATGGTTTACAGTGATCACCTTAGATGTTCCTCTCTATCCTCTCTTTACTTAGTTAGACTCTGCTGTCAGTTCCGTGAAGTAGAGGCATGCATCAAGGACACAGCCAACGGACCATGCCTGAGCTAAACAACTTCCTCCACAATTACTGCCATTCGAGTTGGTCAGTTCGGGTAGCGAACTCCATGCGGATTCCTGAACATTCGGAGTTGTTTTTTTTTTCTACAAAAGAAATCGCATTGTACAGCATACCCTTATGTGCCGATAATAATTGCCAAGTCTTTGTTGAATTTCCTTTTGCGCCGACTGCCAGTGATCTCCACCCAAAACACGACCGACGGACATTCGTGCTCGTAGGTAAGCGCCGGCGATCCATACCCACTCCTAAACGATAGGAACTTTCTACGCGGAGACCCAACTGCTAACCAAAATATCAGTAGAAACTATGAACACTGAAACCGTAAAAATAATTTAGGTAATTGATCAATAAATAATTTCAAAAAAACCGGCCCATTTAATCTTAAGCTTGGAGGAATAAAGGAAAACGAATAAATATTATAGAACCATTATTTCAGGTGTAGTTAATTACATATATAACAACAATTTCACAGGATATAAGTTCAATCTTGTTATTATAGTAATC